>VDFB02354201.1:0-20405 GCA_007258455.2 Sequoia sempervirens
GGAGAGCATAAGCCCATTACTTTTGAAACATAGAGAACATGAGGTTCAAACTATTTCTTTAATTAAGCTAGATGCACTATCTTAACCAAAGGAAAACGCAATAATCAAATTAAAATCCTTGCAAACATTATTAGTAATTTTCAAGTTTTTGTCTTTGACTGGCGTAAGTTTTTCTCACAATTGTCTTTGACCAACATGTTTTGTACCTGCAACCAAGAAAATAGTTATTAATCCTCAGATTTTTGAAAATATGCAAAAATAAACCAATGCGCTACAACAGTCATTAAATGCACTAAAACTGAATTCAAAAGTGCTAAAATAGAAGGTATATGTGATATAGAATTTGATGAAAGTGCTAAAAGAAAGGGTCTAAGCGCTGAAAGAAAACCCCCTGACTAGTGAAACAGAAACTTGGATGCGCTAGAATAGGTGTTGTATGCACTAGAATATTTTGTGGATGCACTGAAAGAGCACTCACATGTGCTAAAGTATCTGTCATATGTGCCATAAAAACTCTTGATCGTGCTAAAAGAAAACACGTCAGAAACCTAAAAGCATAATTTTCAAAAAAAAGATGTTAAAATGGCATTTTTCGGCCCCACGATGGGTGCCAATTTATGTGTGAGTAAAATATGTGTAAATGAATAACCAACACAATGAACAAGACATTATATAAATAGATTTAAACAAAAATTAATCTAAGAAAAGCAAGAAATCTATTGAAAGCATCATATTTCTCTCTATCTCCAAAGATTTATTAAATCATTGTGGCTCTCAGATTGTGTAAGCATTGTGACTGTTAAAATGCTAATCTAGAGAATGAGATGATGTAAGATGCAGGAATCTAATCCTATATGATAATTTCTAAATGATATGATGTAATTCTGTAGATGAAAATGACATAATACTGATAAAATAAACTAAGATGCAGCTATATGAAGAGCCATGATTATAAAACTAAGATGATTCTAATATGATTCTACAATGATGATTGCTACTTTACTAATATGATAATTACTCAAATGCTTCTAATGTTATTTCTGCAGAGTAAGATTGCACAAAGTTGGGATCCTTTTCCTGTAGACAAAGGTTGTATTTATAGATTCTCGATAGTACATTTGTGAAGGGGCAGCAAAGCAAAGGTTTGGCTTTGATCTGAAGAATTCAATGATGAAAGATGAAGAAGCCTAAGATGATTATGGATATTTTTCCTCCCCACAAAAACACTCAGCCAGAGGATAGGAATGATCAATGGAAGAAGATGAAGAATTTTTCCTGTAATTTGTCTCCAATTTGTCTCCAATTTGTCTCCAATTTTGTCTGTGAAGATTTGAGTTGAATTAATTAGATATCAAATATCTAATTTGGTAGGTAGATATAATGAATGAAATGAGGAAATTAACTGTAGAAATATACTTTCATTTGAATATATGATTTATTCAAATTAGTAAAAGAAGATCTTTAATTTAATAAAACAAATGTATAGAAATTTGTTTATTAAATTAAGATGGAAGAAATGTGGCAATTAAATAAAATATTTTTTTATGAACTTGTTTATTTAATTTAGATAGAATGATGTGATTAAAATAGGAGAATTTGATAATTAAATAAAATAAAGTATTAATTTTTTTTATTTAATTAAGATGAAATAAAATTGTAAAGATAGAAGAATTAGAAGTGAACTAAATAAATAATTTTATTTATTTAATAGTAGATGAATTAAAGGAGTCAATTAATCAAATTAATTTTATTTAATTAATTAGATTATCCAGACCATTTTTAGGTGTATACAATAACTAACCATACTAATATGTGTTAAAGTTTTAGCATTTGTAGATTTTAGCATCTACACACACACACACACACACACACACACATATATATATATTCACTTAAATTAATCACTTGGATGTTTGTAATTTACAGATATTCATCAATCAAATCCTTTAATTGTCATAAAATTAATGGTATTAGAAGTCTACATAAAATCATGACAACGAGAGATAGTAGGCCTTATGCAATTAATGTGAGAAAAATAATGTTTTTGTGTTGATTGGATTGAGGAAAATGAAAATATTGTTCAATGTGAGAATATTAATGTAGTGTAGAAAAATTTCATCCTTGACATCTTCACACTTGTTTGGACCCTTCCTGCTAAAATTGGGCTTCTCTATGCTTTAAATTGGCCTTATTTTGCATCCACAAGCCTTAATTAATGCATCTTTTTTAGGATAATACCGACATATATCAAGTGACCAATCATAAATTAATTATTTTGGATTGTATGGCCTAAATTTAGTGATATGGGACTCATACGCCACCTTGGACATATGGGTCCCACCTAGGTTTTGGGGCTCTGATCTAGATTTCATATTAAACTAATCATTTCTTTAAAATGTGTCTCAAGCTTAGCCTAATGGGACTCATATGCCACAATTGGCGTATGAGTCCCACTTAGGTTAGACCTGATTTAAATTCAAATCTTTGGTAGGATTTTATTCTCCTAGATCTGATGTCAACTTGTAGTGTTGTAATTTAAAGAAATTTGTCATAAACAAGTATAAATACAAGGTTATTCACTCATTTTTCACCTAGAAAGCTTACAAGTCAAGTTATCATAAGATCACTTGCAAGAGCATTCAAAAGTGATTATCAAGCATTTTGGAACATTATTCAAGTATCAAGCATCATGCTAAGGTCATCATGCATCATGTTTGTTTTTGAGCTAACATTTGTGATGTAGGGTTCATATGATTCAAGCAAGCATTTAAGTCAAGATTCATATCATTCAAGAAAGATTTAAGATCCACATTCATGCTAGCCATTTTATACATGTTTTTAGTATCCTATTCAAGGGTTAGGTGACTTGCAACATCCCATAATTGTTCATTCATCATTCTTGCTTTCTATTTCATTTTATTTCAAGGTTTGATTACCAAAACGGGGTTTGACCAAGGAAAATCCATATCCACTAAAAAAACAACACTTTTCCCTCTCTTTTATGTGTGATTAAAAATCTAGGTGGTTCAGGTTGAAGATGCATTGAAGAGAAAAATTGGATAAAAATTTTCAAGTTGTCAAAGTTGTCATCTACCTTGCAAGATCATGGAAAGTCATTTATAGAGCAAAAGTCAATGTTTCAGAACCAGAGATTTGAAAGGGAGGAAGCTATAGGAGATCATTAGATCATATCAAAGTTTCATATAAATCTTGATGTTAGGACTATTTCGCTAGTTGTGGCATATGAGTCTCAATATACATGTTTTAGAATTTTTTTGTAGATCCTAATTCAGGAGTTCCAGATTCTAATTTTGGCCCAAAACCCTAAATTGGGACTAAATCGCCCCTACTGGTATATGATTCCCCATGTACATAAAAAATTATTATTTCTAGCATTTCAGACCTTCATTCAAGCCTCTTTAGGTTTCCAAGTGTAGCTCTATACTTTCTCAGTTTATTGTTCTGATTCAAACTCTTTTCTAGGTCATTTATTTAAGTTTTGCACATCATTAGGTTTTATCATAAGGTATTGCATGTTACTAGTCTTTCCAAGCTCTAGGTTGGTGGTGAACCCTCTTTATACCTTTTATCTTACCCTAGGACACCTTATTGCATATCTCTTTCCCTCATTCTATCCTTGGATTGAGATCTCTAGGGATTCCTTGAATGAAATGAGTAGGAAATTAATTGTTCTATCTCGCTAACATAGAGCAACAATTTACAACCTTTCATTTTGGTGAACTTGTCCTTTAGAACACCTTTATTTCTGATTTGGAGTGCATCATAGTCCTAGATCTATCTTACATTAACTTTGCATTAGGTTTTTCATTAGTTGATTTCCATCTAGGGTTTCTTAATATTGCATTAGTGAAACTGTATATAGGTTGCATTTTTTCCTCTTGCACCATTGAAATTCACTTAAAATCTATAATTCAACTTAGTGTAGACATCATTCAAACTAGAGAACCTAACATTCAATTAGAATTTTCTAAAATTTGTGCAGAAACCCTAATTTGGGACTGATACGCCCCTCTGGGTGATATAGTCCCATTGTAGGTGGTTTTGCCTAATTTTTGGGTATTCTATGTTGATTGTTTATTACCATTTGAATCCCTAAATAACCCTAACTAGGACTCATATACCCCTCTAGGTGATTTAGTCCCATTTCATATCCTAAACTATATTTTACAGCATTAAAATCTCTATTTTTGTGTTTTAGTTGGCTATTATTACATTTCTTTTATAGTTTGCAGAATTTCTATTTCATTCATTTCATCACATTTAGTTCATTTTGTCAATTGCATAACTTTAAAGTTACATTTACACTTTTCATTCTAGGTTATTGCATTGCATTTCATCATGGACATGTGCTTTGGTAAGCTTTGGATGTTTTTGAAATCCTTAGAGGATGTGTCAAATTGTGCTTTTGGAAAAACCCTAATGAAATTCAACTCACTCATGCTCACTCAACTCCTAATGCATGTCCTTGTGATGTTGACATCATTGGAGAAGATGATGATAGCATGAACAACTTCATACATGATTACCTTAACAACCTTGAGACTAATGCATCCTTTTACCATTCTATGGCACAACCTTATGGAACCCCTCAAAAAATTCTCTGAATTCCATCCAAAAAGAAATTTTTTACATATTTGGCTTGGACCCTTGTTTTTGGCTTAGGGTTATGTTCCTTATCACTATTTTAGGGTTTTTATTGCCAAAACCCCTCACAATTACCTATGAGTCCAAAAACCATTGGTTGTTCTAATTTTGCATTGACTTGATGCTCACAGTATCTAGTCATTCAATTTTCCTTTTATGCCATTGATATTGTTATTTTCATCGGCCCCCTAGGTCTAGGTTTCTTGGTCACCAAGTGCCTTTTCAACGTTCAAATTTTCCTATGGTCGGGCTTGATTTTTATACTTAACAACTTAAGTCTTTAGCCTTCTATCTGAAGGGTCAAGTTCCCATGGGCTTAGTAGTGGTCCCTTTCTTTTTTTAATTAACTTTTGCGGCATGTGCATAATTAGGTTTCTACGTTGGTCGTTTGATCGTCAAAGGATAATCACCACTATTCCCCATGCACCCATTTATTTATATTCCTTATTATTTTATTCACACAGGCTTTCGGGCATTAGCCAAATGTATTATGCATTGTTGGGCCCGTTATCCTTGGTAAAGATAGTTGGCAACATTAGAAGAAGATCAACGACTGCCATTAAGTAACATGGCTACATCATGGCCACTCCCCACGTGCCCGTGTTTTTTTATTTCATATTATTTTAAACAAAAAATTCTAGTGGGAAATGGTCATGTGTCATGTTTGCAGTGAGACCCATGCTTCCAAAAGGCTTGTGTGCATAGCTTTGAGAAAGATCAATGATGGACACCACAACACGTGTTTTCATTAGGATCATTCCCCACATGCGGCCTGTCTTTTTTCTTTCTTCAATAAAATAATCACATGGGCTAGCAGGCAAGATGACATATGTCACTCCATGGAGGGACCTACCTGACCATAGGATGGCATTGGTTTTTGGAGAATAGAGATCGACGGTCGATGGTAGATGATGTGGGTCGATCCTGACCACTCCCTACCATCTCATGAAGGGCCCACTTGTGTCCCATGTTTTTCATTGGGAAAGTGGGAAAAAGCCACGTGGAACATTTCAAAGGATCAGATGGATTCAGATGGATATAAGTTGCTGCTAAAATATTGGTCGAGACCATTCGAAGATAAAAATGACACTAAATTAGAACTGATTCTTGGGCACGCATATAAAATTTGGGAAATATTTTTATGGCCATCAAATCTGTCAAGTGCTAGTACACGTGGGAAGGTGAAATTTAAATAAGGCAGAGTATGGGCTAATATTCTGAATTTAAATCATGATCACTTCCCACTGTCTTACTATGATGAATTGCAAGTAAATTAATTCCCACGGGCGAGCAGGTAAATGTGACATGACAGGTTGGGTTAAATGCTAAGCATGTGGTTAACATGCAAGCTAAGTGAATGTTGATCTCACTTGAGTTTTTTGATTATGGAGAAGCATCAAGTCCATGCATTTAATTTTTTCATAATTAATCATCCTGATTGATTATCCATTGATTCACTTCAAGGTATGATCGACGACTGAGGTTCAAAATTAGGGTAATTGAATGTCTACATCCTCACACAATATTTCTTGGAAAATTAATGTAGACACTCACCAGTTTCTCTATTTAATGAAGATCTCCTACTTGTTATTCTCACCATCTGATTGTTTGAGAGAATTAAGAGTCGGAGAGTGAAGTGTGTGAAATTTTCTAAAGTAATTATAGAATTCAAGCTTATTATTTCTAAGTTGGGTGGTGTCTTTATCCTAAGGAAATTTGATAGGTTTCTCAGTCAAGAAATGGGTAAGGTAAGTGTGTATTTTAGACTGGTTTGAAGGTCTAGGAGACTCAACCCTCTTGAGTCTTAGGGTGATTCTCCCTAGAGTGAGCAAAATATGTCTAAAATCCCTATGACTCCAAAGAAGAAAACAAGAGCTATCAAGAAGTCTACACAGGCTGTTCTCAAGCATGCTTATCATATGAGAAGCCAAATTATCTTGGAGGAATTGGTCAAGAGTAAGGAGAAGAAAATTGAAAGACCTAAGAGGGAAGCTACAAGAAAAAATAAGTATTGTTGGGCTTATATGGTTCATCATCATTCTCCCATTGAAGTCTCAGATGATTCTTCTAATAGTGGAGTTGAAACTGATTCAGGTTACCACTAGTATCTCATGGCCATGACTGATTTCATTGATTCTGAGGATGAGGTGGTGATGGATACTCCACTTTTGATAAGGACAACGAGCAAGCATACTTACTTTGTTACTGACAAGGAAAAGTAGCATCTTGTTCCATTTCTAAGATGATGCTTGATTTTTGGTCCTTTGTGTTACCTCATTGTGATGTGGGTCTCTATTTATTTGTGCCTTCGGTGTTGATGGTGACATATCCTAGTTCAGTTTGAACTTGCATGTTTTTGATGTTGTGATGGCGTTGCTTTTTGAAGACTGGTGGGTCTTCTCTAACTAACGATTTTTTGGAGTTTTGATTTTCACCTACCTCTATCCTACAAATGATTACTTCTAACTAATTGGGGAATATTTTCACATTCTGGTGAAATTCATTTTGAAATCAAAGTGAAATGTAGGTGTAATTTAGCTTGATGCTTGTTGCTCCCTTGTCTTATAAAAGGGATTTCAGGGTTGATTACAAGGGAGAGGTTAGTGGGTAGTTTTCCTTGAAGGGGTTATACATAGAGACAAAAATGGATACTAAAATTTCTAGTAATATGCTCTAGGGATAAGATTCAGTCGATATGGATATGGTTCTTTGATAATGACAATGGTAATACATATAGCAGAATAGTATAAAGTTTCTACATGTTAATCTCCTATGTACAGGTTATACAGACTATGAGTAATATAATCAATGGTTATCTTATTTGACTCTATTGGTTTCTAATGGGTGTTATTGTTCTATTCTTGCTCACTTATTCAATGAATGTATGTAAATGCTTGAATATAATAGTAGCTTTGAAATAAGTCATGTATGAGGATGCTAGTAAGAAGTAAATTGTGGAGATGATAAGTGGAAATGTTGTAATGCAATATTTTCAAGGCTTCAAGTATTTTCAAATATAAAATTTTCATCTAATCATGTGGCTATTTTGTTTGACTCCATTCCAAGAATATGGCACTAGCTTAGCAAAGTAATTATACTCTAGTTGTGGTGACCAATTCAGTAATTGGTCGCAAAACTAAAATCAACTTACTAGAAAATATCTTTATGGGTGTGTGTGAATCTTAATGAATTACATTTTCTCTTGTTTAAAATTAGCCAGTTCCATGAAGGTCTGCCAAATATTCAAGGTATTGTGTCTATTAAAAATTTAAGGAGAACCATATGTTTATTATGTGTTTGATACCTAGAAACACCAGTATTTTTAAGTACAATATTAAGGATTACCCTCCTGGGTTTTATAGAGCTCGAAATGAAGAAGTAAAGGCCTAAGAACCCTTATGTTTTGTCCAATCCTTTCCCTTAATGATAACTAAATTCCAAAAATTTCATAGGTATGTGGTAAGAATAAGTTTGGTTCTTAAAAAAATTACCAACACAACCAACACCCCCTACCATCCCATCACTTGAGATGTTTGGCCTTTTACATCTTGAAACTGAGATACAAGATGAGCCTAAGTTCCTTACAATAGGTGAACCTAGCTCCTCTTTTGCAACAAACATTCAATCATTCTATATTAAAAAGGTAACCAACACTTCTATCAACCTAGAAGAGACATATGGAAAAGGATTCACGTTCTTAAGCAAATAAGGATGTGATCAATACAACAAGTGAACATGAAATTCATCAACTCCTAAAGAAAATACCAACTCAAGATAGCAAAGGGTTAGGATATCAAGATCCTCCTCCTGATATAAGTGTCATCCTTCCTAAAGAACAACCAATGCCTTGCAACAATGATACAAATGATAGGATTGTCTTAGGTCCCCCTCAATAGTCAACTCAAGAAATTGGTGAATCTATCAAGTGACGAAGGACTTATAAACTAAAGAAACTAAAATTCCCTCATCTACCATCAGCCATTGAAAGAACTTTACAAATACTTCTAAACCAAGGACTTATAACATTACCACCATGCAAGAAAAGCCAAAACTATATCCTACAGAAGAAAATGTGCCACATTGTCGCTGCCATAGAACTCTTGGACATAGTACTGATGACTATTATGATTTAAAACAAATATTTAAAAAGTTTTATATCATAGAAATAATCCCCTAAAGCATGTACTTTTTCTCCTTGCCATGTAATAGTCGTAGGATCACAACATTCTCACTATTACATGCTTTACATTCATTGCAAATAATTTCAAAATACAAGGAGCTCTTTCTCATCACCTATCTCAACTCAATCTTGTCTTGTAGACAATGGGGGAAATAATTAGATAGCCTTTCCTTAGTTCAACACTTGCTATTGTCCCTCTGGCTAGTTTCGAGCCTTCTATATATGATGAACAAGATTGGGATGCAGATGAAATGCTATAGGTTAACTCACATGTGCCTTACTAGTCTTTTTCATTATTTCTTTTTCATGTTTCTTTATGTGATTGCATGTGTGTAATGTGATCCCCCCATACTATTTTGTTTGATATCTCTCTCTTTGTGAAATTCCTCTATTTGTATCTACATTCTTCTCTATTTTGTAAATTGTTCTTTTGTCTTGTGCTTTCCTTTCAAGGATGACACAAGGAATCGAGCCATTTAGGTCTCTTCCATGTTGACCCAAAAACTTTTCCTTTATCTTTTCTTTTGTCTTGTGTTTTCCTTTTGGGGACGACACAAGGTGTTGAGACATTTAGGTCTCTTCCATGTTGACCCAAAATATTTTCTTTTTTTTTTCTATTTTTATATCATTCTTCCTATTCCATGAGTATTTTGGGAATGATGATAGATCAGGTCTCTTTAAACAACATTGTAGCAAAGACATAATAACCCCAAATCCATGGATCCCTTATGTAATTTTGGGATTTCATTTTGGAAGCAACCCACTTTTCATGGCGTAGCTTCATTTGGAAAAATATTACTTGGCATAGGGCTTTCCAACTAAGCTCTCATGTCCTCTTTATTGTTAGCATCCATCATGTGCTACATTAAAGTAATTTCTCACAACATGGTGTTTAGCAATTTATTTGAAGTGGGGCATACATTGGTATTATTCATTTTTCATTTTACAATTCATCTTTCATTGTGTATTCTTCTTACTTCATTTGATACATTTTTTACTTTGTGGTGACATTGGGTGCGATGTCCTTCAAGAGCGTGATATCTCTTAGCATATTGCATTCCTCTTAGTGGTTTGATGTGACACACTGCATCCCCTAGGTTGTGAATCTTCTATTCTTTGATTAGTCCTCTCTTGGATATATTACACACAATGTTCCCTAGATTAAGACCTTACATGAGCTAAGAAAAACTCCTTTGAATGTACCTTTCACTATTTTCCATTCACAATTTTAGTTATATGGCCTCCTTGCATAACACACTTTGCTTTCCTGTGGAGCCATCTTGTTTGATCATGAGTTTCAAGCATATGAAGATTTGCTTGCCTAATGGAGCTCAAAGTTCAGTGTTGTATGGTGCCTTATCAAAGTTATTAGGAGGTATATATTTTTTATGGTTGTACATATGGGAGCTGAACTTAGGCATGAATTTCCCATAGCCACTTGCTTGTTTATGTGAGTGCATATCAATAGTGTGCATATGTGTCTCACTTGGGGCTCACCTAGTGGATGACTTAAGGTTCCACTAGCCCTTATGAGCATGTGTTTGGTTTGCATGGTGGACAACATGTTCCACTTGCAAACATTTTTGGAAAATAGCTTAGATATAATCCATCACGTGTAGGAAAAATGATTGAAGCTTGATCCACCCCTCTTGTTTTGTTTTTGTTTTCTTCTTCATGTCTTTGGAAATGCATGCTTGTTCCTTGTTATTGCTCCTTCCATTATTTTCATGCATGTTCTTTTGTTCCTATGTTGGTTTTCCATAGGATCTTGATCTTGGGGGCTTGATCATTCCTCTTGATCATTGTCATCCTATCTCACTAGCATTGGTACACTTAGACCCCTCTTGATGCATGTTTGTCTACTTTAGCCTGATTTTGAAGCAAGTTCCTCCTCTCACTAAAGTGGGGCCTAAATGTAGTGTAGAAAAATATCATCCTTGACATTTTCACAATTGTTTTGGCCCTCTTTGCTAAAATTTGGCTACTTTATGCTTTAAATTGGCCTTATTTTGCATCCATAGGCCTTAATTAATGCATTTTTTTGAGGATAATCTTGACATATATCAAGTGACCAATAAGAAATTAATGATTTTGGATTGTATGTCCCAAATTTAGTGATCTGGAACTTATACACCACCTTGGGCGTATGGGTCTCACATAAGTTTTGGGGCCTCGATCTGGATTTCACATTAAAATAACCATTACCTGAAAAGTGTGTTCCAAGCTTAGCCTAATGGACTCATACGCCACAACTAGCATATGATTCCCACTTAGCTTAGACCCAATTTAAATTCAAATTCTTGGCGATATTTTATTCTCCTAGATATAATGTCGGCTTGTAGTGTTGTCATTTTGAGAAATTTGGCATAAAAAATTATAAATACAAGGTTATTTCACTCATTTTTCACCTATCAGCTTACAAGTCATCAAGTTATCACAAGAGCACTTACAAGAGCATTCAAGAGTATTCAAAAGTGATTATCAAGCATTTTGGAACATTATTCAAGTATCAAGCACCATGTCAAGGTCATCATGCATCATGTTGGTTTTGAGCTAGCATTTGTGACGTAGGGTTCTTATTATTCAAGCAAGAATTCAATTGAAGATTCATATCATTCAAGAAAGAGTCAAGATCCACATTCATGCTAGCCATTTCATACATGTTTGCAATATCCTATTCAAGGGTTTGGTGAGTTGCAACATTGATGATCTTATTGTTTGTCCTATTTATTTCACCATTACTTATGATTTAATCCATGTTAATGATGTTATAATATCATTCCTAATATATTTATGAACTTTACCTTGATTTCCTAAAGCATTAACTATGATTAATAATGATTTATAAATGTTGGTATGTTTTAGTTAGTTGATGCTAAATTATGATGATATATTATGATGAATGATAACTATTAAATGTCAAGTATTTGTAGAAGGAATGAAATATCATTTGTGGAAGGAATTAGTCATTCATGCAGCTGAAAAGAAGAGAAACAAGTTGATAGTTTTCAACATGTAGTTGTCGCTTGTCAACCATAGATTTTTGGCACTCTAGGATTTATCTAGCTCTTCTAGGGTTTTTCACCTAAAAAGAGAGATATAGGGCCAAAAATGCTAAGGGTTCATTCAAATTATGCTATGTATGATGTTATATAAGCTAAATGAATCAAAATAAATGCAATTAAGTTATTTATATGATTGATTATGAATGAAAAACTAAGATTTAAACTATGTTGGAAAACACATTGTGATATGCAAACAATGAACTAAAAGATGAATGAAATGCAAAATAGAAAGAAATGAGATGAAACAGAGTGCACTTGGGAAATGTTTGATGAATCTAGAATGTTGTGAATGCTGACTAGAGTTACTGAAATTTCATAGTGGGACTCATTCACCCAGGGTGGCGAATTAGTCCTCCTACTAGTGAAAAAGTGTTAGAAATTGGTTTCTGACTATCGGGATCTGGAATCTGACAAAATTCAGATTTTTAGTCCTAAGGTGGGACTCATTCGCCACTGGTGGTGAATCAATCCTCTCCCAAAATTATAAAAAAATTAGGATACAGCTCTACAACACCAAATCTGGAAATCTCTGATTGTCGGGTTGTCAAAGTCAATTCTACAGGAAAGGAACAAAAAATCTTCTCCAAGCTTGAAATATGAATGAGTTGACTTGAAGCACCTAGTTGACTTGTTTACCAATCTTCAACACCAAAAATCTTGTTAAATCTACATACCTAGGTTTGTAAACACACATGCAATAGGGTAAAAATGGTTGAGGGTTAGCAAATAGGGGTTTGCCTTGGTCAAACCCCACTTTTGGTAATCAAACCCTTAATGAAATAATGAAATACAAGAGAATGATAAACTAATAACATGTAGTTGCTATCAACTTACCAAACCCTTGATGATGCAAAGCTGAAGTAATGTCAATGGATGCTCCAAAGTGCTTGAGTAATGCTTGAATTGATGTTGTAAGATACTTGAATGCTTAAGATTGCTTAAATATGATGTGTGAATGTTGGAGGATGTAAAATGAGGTGAAAATCACATATTTATACAAATCTTGTTCCTCAGTTACCCATTCATACCTCATCACGGGCCGACATCAAGTGTTTTTGAATAAAACCCTGAAAGGAAATTTTAAAATTTTTGAATTTAGAGCCAAGGGGACTCATTCGCCACCCATGGCGAATGGGTCCCACCTAGGACCTGAAAATAGGTGTCAGGTGTAACGTCACCAAAATAACCCCAAAGGACAACAACACAACAATAATTGCAGCACAATTTTTTTTTTAAATAAACATAACATACACATTAAGTCATAACATGAATTTCATTTAAGTAGATTCATTAACACATACATCCCTTGGGGTACACGAAGAGTCATTACGCGACTTAGATCCATACAACAGCAATAAAGAATAAACCCAAAGATATAAAGTAAACAATAACAACTATAACACATACATGAAAAATTCATTGATAAAAAAAACCATCTGTGAACATAAATACCATATATGCAAAATTAACTTAACGCTTTGAATAACAACTGCCATAGCCAATGTCCATACCAAGTTAACATTACATTACAATACAATGTTCTAGAGGTACAATGTTACAACAGTGTTTCCAACATAAATGGAAACCATACAACAAGAATCATGATACAAATGAATAGATGAATATACAGTATCATCACTGGCTCCAAGACGGATACAACTATGGATTCGCCGCAGCCGTGCCAATCCGCACCTCTCGATCCTTAACTGGGGACCCAATGGGGTGCTTAGCACATTCCACCCGACCATGTGAGTCTGAAGACCCACCCCCCGTGCTAGGAGCTAACAAGAAAGAGACCTCAACCAAGAACATCCAACAGGGAACCACAAGACTCAACGTCATACAAAAGTATCATAACACTCAGGAATTACAATGGCATAATCAACCACATCCAAGAGTCATAAATCTCATCACATAAATCAAAGCAATAACCAGCAAACAAATAACCAAAGGATGATCATGAAACACTTCCAAAACATAATACAATTCCAAATTGCAATTAACCAACATAGTAACATCATATCACAGTACCATAAGAGTACAAGGTCGAAACCCAAATTATCAACAAGATTTATACAAGACCATAGAATACACCATAGATAAAATAGGGTAAAACCATAAATCAATTTAAACAACTATGATCCATCAATTCAAGACAAAGAACCACTTCCAGAGGATTTCCAAAAGACAAAGATAAACATGAATGTTAGAGGAGAGTAAGCCATCGATATTTAAACAACATGGATTCTCCATACTACTACTAATGTGTACCTCATTCATCAGACGAATTATCTGGCAGACAACCTCGAAATAGCCATAGGGAGCAGCCTCTCCATCTATGGTTATCCAGGACTACCTTATCTCAAGGTGTCAGCCTCCATGTGGGTTGCTCTATGATCTCATACTCCTTCGTGAAGACAAGGCAACGAACATGCCAACCACGGCCTTCTCAATCCCCTTTAGTTTGTGGTAGCACTCAAAGGCGGATGAGGCATCAATTATCTTTTTAATGTGATTCTACCCACCCCTAGTTAATTATTTAATTTATCACTTATTAAATTCAATCTAACGAGGGCTATATTGGCGCCCCTTTGTGCACCGATTACCCACTTAGAGCCACTCTCACTCTAGACACTCAAAACACAAAAGACCAAAATCCAAGGGTTGTACAACATAACAAGAACATTAGATCACAATAGAGAAACATGCAAGGCATTACCCATCTTTCCATAAATACATAATCAAAATCTCAACGATTCATGTACAACCCTTCCAAATCATGAAACCAAAACACTTGCCACAACAAGGACACATAAAAAGGAGGAACATTAACCAACAATAAACATAAACCTCTAGAAGATTCTCAAAAAGTTACACTAGGGTTTCCCCATGAAAATCTGACAACAATAAAAGCAAAACCTTGAAGAACTATTTTCAATTCAAATATGATGAGAGAATACATCAAAATAAGATCAACAACTCCCTTAAACAACATCAACAACTTTGATACGAACTAAATCGGACATCCAAGGGAAACCTCTATTTTCTCCTCTCGAAATACCCATAATTCAAAGAACTTTTCGATTTGACTCATTAACAACTCAAGCAGAACCATCAATCATTACAAAGATAACATTAACCAAATTGCCACTTAGGTAGAGGGCAAAAGAAAACATATAGAAATGTAAGTTAAATGAGGGAAAGTCCCTAACTCAAAATCAACTCACGAAAAAGTCACATTGAAAGGATCTATCAAAACAATCCATAAATCCACTAATTCAAATATAATATATCCATTCATTCAATAAGAAGTAACTTGAAACATTCTAAAAAGAACATTATTTTAAAGATCAATCATTTCCAACATTTAAGGATAGCACAATATTGCGAAGTGAAAATAAAATCTAATGGTTTAAGCCATAAGACACTATTCACAAGTATACTCTTCCAAACACAAATATATTCCAATTTACACATTATAACAACAATCTCCCTTCGAAGATCAACCCACTCAAACCAACAATTTGATCCTGATATCAATCACAAGTATTTTCTAGAACTATTCTTATAGAAACCCCACAAATCAACTACTAAAAGAATATGAGGGAAATTGACTTAGAAAAGATCATCTAATTTTATTCATTTACATAAACCCTTTGTTTAACTAAATATAATTAATCAAAACATTTATCGAATCAACAATCATTCACTAGCCTTTATCGTAATACCCAACTATTTAAAGTTTTCAAATTTATTTACTTCCATTTATCTTATAAATCAATTCTCCCACCTAAACAGAAATAATCCTTATCGCCAATATTATCTACATACATCAACAACATACAAAACTCTACTTTTCATTATTTCTAAGTTAACTATTCCACTTGAAACTAATCAAATTAAGAATAAACTAATCTATCAATGTTACCCAAATTATCAAAAATTAACATAAGGAAACTCTCTCTCTAATCACTTTACTAACCTACTCAATAACATAACACATAACTTAACTACCTAATAAATCTAATTTTCTAACTCCTATAAATAAATCATTTTCTGAATATAAACACATTAATTACAAAGTCTTAAAGAATAATCCCATATCTTATAAGCACCCTACTAAAGAATCATTACTAAAGAATCTCTATAAAACATAATTTCCAATTAACCAAATATTAATAAGTCCATTGATTAACATGTGTGTATAATTCGTCTTAAGATTAAATCTCTTATTAAAATAAACCTTATATGATGAGTTAAACAGAAAGGAATACATTTAAGGGAAAAGTATCCTATAGTATGATTCCTAGGATGTTCGTAACTAGAATTCAAGAATGCTCAGGGTCAAAAGATAACCTAAGTCTCCCATATTCTCATATGTTTAATACTACTATTTGTTCAATATTGAAATGAATCCCTCACTTGCAATTTATGCAACTAACCTTTATTTTCCTTTTTAGTCATAAACATAATACACATATAATTATAATATTTTCCACACCGTTGTTTCCATATTCCCTTAAACAATCTAAATCAATGTAATTACTCTTCCCTTTTATTTATTCATTATTTCAACTTTGCTAACCATAAATTTTCTAATAAATACAAGACAAGGTCCATGCAAATACCTATAACTTATTTCTAAAAGTTCCTTTACTTATATATCCCCTCAACAAATATCCAATCTATTCATATTATAAGTTTTTAATATTGAACTCACTCCCCTGCAACTCATTTACCTATTAAAACAAATAACTTTCATATGTTTCTATTGTATTTATTTTATGAATCTGTCGAAGATAACTCTTCCTCTATTAAACCTTCTAGTTTATGGACCAGCTTAACTAATTAATCACCTAAAATAAAATTACATTTTTACTTAACTCACTATCTCACAGAACATTCTAACACTTGATTCATATTTTACTTTTACACCAACGTAAAATCATAAACAAAACAATTAAAGAAATTATACATATTTTATAAACATATTATATAAATATGAACCATTTTCTTTGGAATAATACTCATCATACAAATCTACTTATATATTGAAATATCCTCATAAATTCTAAATATAAAAGACTACCTTCACTCAAATCTTTTAACCTATAATTATGTATCTATACTTGTTTATATAACCATACGCGTATATATATATATAAAAGAATAGTAATCTAAAAGGTATAAAGTCAAAATAAATAAAAGTCACTCATATATATAGTTGGTAATTCAAATGCCATAACTCAGACAGGTTGACAAAGAAATCATAGAGGCTATTTAATTCTGTACAATGTTTCAACTCTAATTGTTGTGACAGTGACAGGCTGCCAAGGGTTTCAGAGGAACTATTTAATTTACTACACTTTTGCAAGTCTAACATTGTAGCTGGGATGGTTTTGCCTCTGGTTTCAGGGAGATTTTAAAAATTTAGATTACCAGACTATGTGAAGGAGCTCATCTAAGCACTGTATCAATAACATCAATTTCTCTCAGCTTCGACTGAACGGAGGTAACTGGCAAGGGCTTGAAACATTGCGCAGACCAAGAGAATTAAATAATCTGCTCATTGGTCCTCAATTTCTTCACTTGAACAATCTGTTCATTGACAGCATCAGAGAAGACACATGAACCAAGCTTCCTCCAAGTTTGAGATAGTTACGGTTGCAAAAATGTGAGAAGCCAGTTATTTTAGAGAGTGAATTTTGGAATGTTGACTGTGGAGGGCAGCACCCACTCCACAGGCCACGGCCTATGGAGGGAGACTGCCCCCACAGCGCAGCCTTTCCCAAGGCAATGCGACTATGTGGGGAGCCAATACTCCCTCCTAATTTTTTTTCAAACACTTTCAACAACCATTCAATTCACGAAAAGAATTTGATTCTTACTAAAGTTTCACTTGTCCCATTCTAAAATGTAGAATAATGGAGTTATATATATATTTACACATATACGGTACTGTAGATATTTAAATATATAATTCCATTATGCTCTGGAACAGTTCATTTACAGACAGTTTACAGTCTCAAAATACATATATTGAATACCATATTTATGTAAGTATATATAAAATGAAAGGAAGGAAAATACAAATTTGTACAGCCCAAAAAATAAGACATTTAAAATACTCAGCTAAATTTTGAAGTTGGCATACAAAAGATTTCAAGGAAGAAGGAAATCTTTCACAGGAAAACATCTATTCACTATTTTGTAAGGAAAATATTTAAAAGAAAACCTGGAAGTCGCTTTCCCTTTTGAATTCCTCTTCTTTCTTTCTTTTCAAAAAAAAATCTCTTTTCTTGTTCCTTCCTTCGTGGAAAATTGCTTTCAGTAAAATTCCTCCCTCTCTTCATAGGTTGCCAATTATCTTCCCAAAGTCCCCCTTGGCATTCGGAAAAATCACCCTCTTATTTTCTTTCTTGGTCAGTTACCAACCAAGAATGAATTCCCAACCACCGAATGACTTTTCACCTTCCCCAAACCGAAACTTGAATTTCAAATAATATTTATTTGCATGTTTATTATTTATTTAATTATAATATTCAAGTTTGATTTATTTAATTCATTTTAACCATTAATAATATTTTATTTGCCAAAACACAGAAGTATCATAACTTTTATTTCAAATCATGCTAATCAATTAAAATCTATTGGAAATAATATTTACCCTTTTACGTCATTGGGATAATTACCTTGGAGCAACAAGTAAATTATTAATTATTATCAAATATCATTAAAAGAACAATTAATTAATTTATTTATTAATAATTCTTTACTTAATATTTTATAAAACTAATTTATTTAATTATTTATTTTCTTTTAATTAACCACTATACCTTTTAACTTTATAATCCTATTTAAATGTCGTAATTTGATCAAGAACATTTATCGACCAGAATAAATCAAATGCACTCAAAGTCCAACAATACCTGATCTCACAATGAGTTGAAATGCATTTCAAAGACAATGCAAATGGAGGGCACTACATCCAGGAGTTAAAGTTGTATTTAAATGTTATTTGTCCAGGGTTAACATTCAAAAATACACTTAATTACAACTTATGAGGGCATAAAGGGACCAAATAAAGCATTAGAAAGGGATAAATAGTGAAGGTGTTCCTAGGAAAGCATGAAATCTTGTTACAAGACTTTACAACACTTCAAAATGGGACTTAATTAGTGATGAAGGTGATATTTTAGGGGGAATTGTAATGAATAGAGTCTACAAAATGTAGGAAATGTCTTACAACACTTCACAAGTACACCTTCCACAAGGCGATCATTGTTTGGATTTTGGTACCCTAAAATAGCCATGTTCAAAGCCAATATTCACGACCTTAAAATCAATGAAAATAGGTCAAAATACCATGAAACAAGACATAAAAGGCCATTAAAATGACAAGTGCCCATTTTTCTACAACACATTTAGCCCCCACTTTAGTGAGAGGATGAACTTGCTTCAAACACACACAAAAGTAGCCATGAACATCGAGGGGAGGGTTCAAATACACTTAGGCTAGCAAGATGGAATGGAAATGATCACGAGGGATGATCAAGCCCCCAAAAGTGAGAGATCCCATGGTAAACTAAGCATAAGAACAAGGGAACATACAAGTGTTGAGAATTGGATGAGGCTTCAATCATTTGTCCAACTAGTTGTGGATTAGATCTAGGCTGATTGTTTGAAAAAGAGAATGTGTACTCACTCTGGGGTGACAAAACACGCGACAATCACTTGGTGGGGAAGTCCCAAATGTGCTCACTTTCTGGGGCCATGAGAACTTTTGACTTTCCACAAGGGTGAGAAAGCCCAAAAAGATAAGATACATACGCTAGTTAGTATGCACTCACAAACACAAAGGTGGCTATGGGGAAAATTCATGCCGCTAGGTGGGCTTCCTGCTCAACCATATTAAATTTATGCCTCAGTACTTTAATAAAGGCCACAAAGAGATTTCATGTGAAAAGAGATTGCCATAGTCATGCAAGTTGTGCTATGCAAGGTAGAAAAAATGCAAAATGTAAAAATGTAAGTGTAAAATGTGAAATATGTTCAAAGGAGTCTTGTTAAGTTCATGCAAGGTCCATCACTTAGGGAACATTGTGTCTAATGTCTCCAAAAGGGACCAATCAAATAATAGTATATTCACAACTTAGGGGATGTAGTGTGTCACACTAGGCCACCAAGAGGAATGTAATATGCTAAGATAAATCACAATTATGAACAATATCACACCCAATGTCATCAACAAAGTGACAAACACATCATATAAATGACAAGGCTACACTAAGAACCAAGAATGCACATGAATTAATGGTAATGTATGCCCCCCACTTTAAAGGAATTGCTACACATCATTATGTGAGCAATTACTTTAAAGTAGAGAAGGAAAGAAAAAACAAAAATAAAATAAGACATAAGATCCAACTTGGAAAGCCCTATGCCAAGTCATATGTTTCAAAGGTAGGTTGCGTCATGTTAAGGAAAATGAAAAA
>VDFB02354202.1:0-11044 GCA_007258455.2 Sequoia sempervirens
AAGGAGATGGAAAAATAAGTGCAATTTGATTCCAAAAATTTTGAAAAAAATATATTTAGAATCTACAGAAAAAATATCACAAATCACTAGTTTTCATCATCTTCAAATTCCTCACAGTTTAGCCGCTATAGGTGCCCAAAAGTGAAGATTTAGTTAGAAAAAAATATTTCAGTGTCTAGTTTGGCCAAAAATTGTAAACCAATATTGTGGGATCACTCGAATCTGAAAGAATTTGATCAGAGAAATATGGAAAATCTCATATTGCCTGCTCTGCAATTTTGTGAAGTGGATGGAGGATACAATTTATCCTGATTCTGAAATAGAGGATACCATTGTTCCTAATACTGAAACAAAGGATACCGTTGTTCCTAATACTGAAACAAAGGATGTGGTTGATCCTAATTTGGAAACAGAAGATGCAATTTCTCTTGATCATGAAACACAGGTTGCACTTGATTTTGATCTTGAAACAAAAGATATAGTTGGTCCTGATTCTAGAACAGAGGATGCAGTTGGTCCTTATTCTAAAACAAACAATGCAGTTGATCCTAATTTTGAAACAGAGGATGAATCAGAGCATAATAAAGTTGTAAGTGTAAAAGAGTTCCCTTCATTTCCTCACCTATTAAGAGGAGCTAACCCCATTGCCATCATCAAGAATTCCCTAAGGAGCTAATGGAATAGAACAAAAGGTAAAAACCTGAAAGGAAAAATTTGTGGATTATGACTTTGCACTTGCCTAATCAACTTTCCACAACTCTTTGGCGTACCCATTGTATTTGCTTGAAGATTTCTAAAGTTCTATAAATAAAAAATTGTGTATATCCTACAATCATTGCATTCCATGAGATAACTCTCTTTCAGGCATTTTTTCAAATAGTTTGCATGCCTTTTCTATGCTTTCCACATTTTGTTCTATCCTAGTTATCAAAAGAACTGATGGTTCCAACCACAACATCTTTGATCCCGGTTAAGTCACAATCTTTTCCTTATTCTGACATCTCTTTTTCTATAGTTTTTTTCTTGTATACCATTTGATATAAGCAATAAAATTAGCCTCATTGAAACCCAATAAAATGCTCTGTACAGATTATAAGGAAACATGCTCTTTTCTATGATTTACTTCTGATGTCATGAAAAACCAATAGGTAACCCAATATAAACATTTTGTATATATGATTACAATTGAAACACTAATTTTTTCATTTACATACAAGTTTTTCATCCTCTGAAAGGCTACTCTGCAGATCTCCAATCATCTTGCTTATTGCTCTATCCTTATCTGGTTGAGTTGACTTCAACCTCAGCAAAGAAAAAGTTATAACCAGTTTTGTTCTGCCTTAGTGCATTGGGATCCTTCCTAGTCATTAGCTTCTTTTTCTACCTACATTCAATCTAATGTTCCATGACAGAGGCTTTAAGCTCATTACCCATAATATTCATAAAGGGAGATACAGTTGCATGTTGTTGTACGATGCTGGAAGGAGGAACGTGGTACAAAACATCCCCTATTTTCCTTGTCCCAACTATCACATTGACTAGGTAACCATGCTCAAATCTTCCATCAATACAACCAATAACAACACTTTCAATAGATGATGTCGGGTCAATTGCATCAAAGTTGTATGTATGATTAAATTTATTAATATGCACAAATGTTTACAGTAGTAATACAAAAGTTAGTCCCTAATCAATGAATTATTTTAAATATTGGTTACAAGCAAGGACCTCCAAGTACATATCTGAAAAGAATCCTCCTTCCATGATGCTTTGATGGATTTCCATAACTTATTCCAAAGCTCCCATTTTGGTAGAGGCAGGGAGGATACTACGAAGGTTGTGTAATTTGGCTTTACACTTGCCAATTGCATTTTCTTGAAAGTTTCTAAAGCCTTTTCAGCAAATCCATTTTTTAATAATCCTACAATCATTGCAGTCCATAAGGTGATATATTTTTTTAGGTATTATGTCAAATAGTTCATGTGCCTTGTTAATGCTTCCACTTTGGAATAGAGGAATTTAAATTTCAATAGTTGCAATTTCCCTGGTGTTTGACAAGATGCCTCAAAGAGATGTGGTCTCGTGGACTGCAGAGGGTTGCAGGATATGCACAAAATGGATTTGTTGAAAATACTTTAGAAATTTCCAAGCAAATGCAATTGTCAGGTTTAAGTCCAAGTCCAAATATCTTCCTCTATTTCTCCCTCTCTCCTTATTGCAAGCATTAACATTAGCCTATTGATAATGGAGCCTAATTATCTCCTTAGTTCAAAAATTTTATTTCAGTTGTGTTTCAATCACTCTAATTGAATGCATAATTGCTAAATGATCTACCATTAGATCTCATGTATTACAAAAATGTATACAAAAAATAGACCTATTTTTTCCATAATTAACCTTCCACACCTCTCCGGCATACCCATTGCACACCAAGGTGCAATTGCTAGTTTTTAAATATATGTAAGATATGTTCTCTTGTCATGTCTATCTAATTGTGAATATTAGATATTTTGCATTTTGTATTTTATTTTATTTTTTATGTCATTTTTAGTTATTTGTAATGTAATAAATAGTATGAAAAATTAATAATGTTTATGTAAAAGTTTTAAAAAAAAATTAATGTAATTTACATTCATTTTCAAAGCTTCAATGACTATTAGTTAATATATTTTCTATTCTAAATAAGATTTGTAGTCGCAAAAGAATTTAGATCACTCAAGAACACTTATTAAAATAAGTTTTTTTTTTTTTTTAAACTAAAATTCAAGCGTGAACATAGTTTTTTCTCTTCAATTCACGATTATGAGCTAATTTGAAGTGTGAAGTGGTTAAATTATACACTAGGGTTTTATATTATAATTCACAACTAATGCCTAGAACTTGTAATACAAATCTTTAATCTACAAAGAAATATTGATTTGTACAAATGATTCATTGTATCTACTAAATTAAATCAAGTTTATAAAAAAAAGTTATATTGGTTGTAAGGTTGGATAACTCTTTGTTGGAACCTTTGATCTTGATCGCATTAATGGCATACATCATCTATACAAGTTTCACTTAAAAGGGCAACAAAGAAAGAAAATTAGCAAGGTTTAAGTAGTTACTTATGCATCTTCTCATTCCACAACTTATGAAGATAAAAGAGGCAATGAACCTTAAGTTGCATACCATATAGTATGTAAGCATAAATTGTTGGAGTTGAGAAAATACAACTTCATAGGAGCCCAATGATCTCTGCAAGCTAAGAATACCTGTTACAGGGAGAAGCAAAGAGAAGCAACACAGTAAACAGTAAAATGCTCAAAGATGTGGAGCTCTGTATGTTCCAAAATGTGTAAAAAGAATTAATTACAAAAGAAAAGTTTCAAACCACATAGTGGGTCAAAAAAGAAACCCTAGGGCTTGCACATTAATAATTAATAAAATAATCAATTATTATGCACCTAATGTTAGCTTAAGTGTAAAAGAGATATGTTGAACTTTAATTAATTAAACAAATATTGTTTAATTAATCAAGTAAATAACCACCATTTAACACCCCCTTAAGCTTAAGAATTTAGGAGAAGCTAAACTCAGAAGCAGCTACCAAAAGCAAAACAATGGGTCCAGCAACAAGGCCGGACGCAAAAATCGGCACAAGAAAATCTCTATGAAACTGAGAAAGGAGAAAACCCAAGTAGAAAAAACTCCCTCCAAAAGAGATAGAAGAGCATGCTAAAAGAAACATGAAGGAAGGAAGGCCTATAAAGACCCCCAAGGACAACTTGTTTCACCCCAAGCATAGAGTGCAACTGAAGATAGCGCGGTGAGGCAAAAGGCTTCGTGAAGATGTCAGCAACCTTCTTGGCAGTGGGAATATACTCCAAGATGAGAGAACCATCCTGAATCAACTGTCTGATGAAATGCATATGAAGCTCAATGTGCTTCGTCCGCTAATGCTCCAATGGGTTGCAAGAAATGTGTATAGCACTCTGATTGTCACACAAAAGAATAGTGGGACTATCAGGAGGAAAACCAAACTCAGTCATCAACTATCGAAGCCATAAAATCTCCTAACTAGCGAGCACGGCAGCTCGGTACTCAGCCTCTATAGATGATAATGCATGAGCAGTCTGCTTCTTGCAAGACCATGTGATAGGACCAAAGCCAAGACAAAAAACAAAGCCGGCGCAGACTTCGGATCATTGACACTCACCCAGCCCAATCTCGAAAGCCCGCCGGGGCGAAGCCAAATAGCCGTGGAGGACTTCATGTGTAGTGAACGCCATAAGAAAATTTGCGCCCTTGAATGTACCCTCTTTCAAAATTACCGCTTTTGTGAAGCTAAGCAAAGCTTGACTCTATGAGGACTGCGGGAGAACTGGCGACAAGGGCCAACCGCAGCGAAGCGATCGGTATCTAGTGTGAGTCGCATTAAACTACCAGTCAAAATCAGCCTGGAAGTGCGTAGAACACCTGAAGAGTGGGGAAGCAGTAGCGAAGTTCAACCCCCGATCGGGCAGCGCTTGCAATCAAGCATGCCAAAGCCGGCGTTATCAAGAGCATACTTAGTAAATGGAGACTTCCATCAGAAGACCGAATCACCTAAAGAACGGCGAAATAGCGTAAGACCCAGACTGGCCATCTCAACCATCTATCAAAGCTCACGAAGCCATCGCATCATAGAGGATGAGCTACCTATGACGAGGAGATCATTAACATACAACACAAGAATTAGGATCTCACCCTCAAGATTTTGAAGATAGACGGTGGGATCAGAATGACAACATGTGAAACTAGTGGAGAGCAAAAAAGAGTCCATCTTCTCATACCAAGCCCGAGGGGCCTGTTTGAGACCATATAATGAACGCCGAAGTCTGCAAACCAAAGAAGCATCTTGAACAAATCCCTGAGGCTGCTCCATATAGATCTCTTCTGAGGGTCACTATGCAAGAATGCAATTTCTTCATACTCATCCTCAACATAATCTTGAAGAGCTACAGTGCGAGGAGTAGGTAGGGAAGTAGACACTGGAGATAGGGTATCCACTGTGGGAATGCACTCATCAAACTGGACATCCCATCAAAATAGGACCTCTCTAGAATCAGGATCAAACAACCTATATGCTTTAACATCCTCACAGTAGCCAACAAAAATGAGGGGTTGAATCTTCCACTCCATGGCTCTCCTCTAAGCATCAAGAATAAATGCCCATGCTTCACTACCAAATACTCAAAATGATGAAACATCAAGCTTGTCATGAGACCAAGCCTTCTCAGGAGTCATATGTCGAATCGCCTTGTGAGGCATCTAATTTTGAATATAGTTGGCACAATTAACTGCCTCAGCCCAAAAGGATGGATCCATGGACCTGGACTGAATCATACAATTTTCCATCTCCCATAAAGTCATGTTCTTTCTCTCAGCGACACCATTCTACTGAGGGGTGTAGGGAACAGTAAATTGATGTTGCAAACCATACCGATTTTTGCAAAAACTCTGCGAAAGCTTGGATTCGCCAGCTATCTGTCGCGTATCATAGCCGAATAGAAAGGCCAGACTGCTTCTCTACAAATGTCTTGAAGATTTGAAAGGAATCAAAGACGTCAGACTTATACTTAAGAAAGTACACCCATGTACGTTTGGAGAAGTCATCAATGAATGTGAGTACATACTTGGCCCCAGAAAAAGGAGTGGGAAATGACATGAGGTCACTATGAATCAACTCCAAGGGTGCCAAAGCACGAGTGGCTCTTCCCTTTGGAAAGGGATCCCTATGATGCTTTCCAAGCACACAACCATGACAAACACCGTCTGTGCAGGAAATCTATGGAAGACCAAGAACAAGTGCCTGTGTACTCATCTGTTGAAGATATTTGTAATTGACATGGCCCAAACGCTCATGGAAAATCTTACTCACTGAATTTGCATGTGCTATAAGAGATGAACATGTACCCTCTGAAGGCTCAAATTCATCAAATTTGTAAAGACGAGATGCAGTATCAACATACCCACTAGCCACAACCAAATCAGAGTCATGGAGGTCCCAAATAACCACATCATGTGGTGAGAACTCAACTATCTTACCAGAGCCAGAATGGAAAATCTGATAAATGGACAAGAGGTTCGTCGAGATGTCAGGAACAACCAGAACATCCTATAGAGTACCCCCATCCAAAGAGACTGAACCTGAACCCAAGACTGAAAGTTGTGTAGAGTCACCCACTGCAATCTATGAAGTACCACAAGAGGCAAGAGGAGTGACGAACTGCTGAGTGTGAGTCATATGGTGAGAAGCACCAGAATCTAAAATCCATGTGGACCCATAGGTCGATGCTCAAGCAGTGAGAGCATGGCCTTTCCCTGTGGAAGGAGAAGACGACTGAGGTGAGGAGATGTGATGTTGCTGCATGGCTTCCTCTAAAGCCTCTAATCGTTTCCAACACCTGGAAATTGGATTTCCTTCCTTGCCACAGAAACTGCAAGTGTCTCCTGATTTCTTCTTAGTCTTGGAGGAAGACTCACTAGACTTCGAAGATTTCCCCTGTTTCAGATTAGGTGGTGGTTTGGAATCAGACTTAGGAGTTGGTTTGGAGGAATGCTCACTGCCTGTAGAATCTTTCTTGGGCTTCAGTTCCTACTTTTGTTTCTCCTTAGATGATTGAGCAACCAATGCTTTGTTCTTTGATCCTGAGAGCATATCTATCTGAGAAAGGTGTGACTGCTCACAAGACAAATGTTCACAAAACACATCAAAGGTAGGCATGGTAAAACGAGCACCCAGACCATCCATGGTGGAATAGAAGGAAGAAGAAAATATCTGAAATGGACCACGAAGCTTCGAAAGTATCAAGTAAATGCACTCTATGTCTAACTTATCCTTGCCACAATCCTGTAAAACAATGCAGATAGTTTTGAACTTGTTCAAAAAGTCCTCAATAGTGGGAAATGATTCAGGTAATAGTGAAACCAGCTCTGCCTCAATCTGTAATGCTCATAACTCATTAATGGTCCCAAAAAGTGTCTCAAACTTCAACCACATGGCCCGAGGAGTGAGCGAAGCATCAAGGTGAAACAAAATACTATCTGAAACATGCATGGATAGAAAACCCATAGCTTCATCCATCTTGTTTTTGTGATGAAGAATCTCAAAAGGACACTGCAACTGAGGTTGAACCTCATCTAAACAAGACCACAACCCTCGTGACCTGAGAAGCCTCGTCATGCGAGACTTCCAGGTGTGATAGTTGTGTGATGTGAGTAACTCAACTAAGGAGTCTACCATGAAACCCTGCACCTGTACCTGCTTGTGTTTTTTATTATTATGTGATCTTTCAGAATAGATAGAAGTTGCAGAAGGGTTTGATTTTTTGAGATTTTTGGTGTTCTGGTTTTCTGATATAAATGACAGAAAGCAAGAAAAAAAACACCCCTCACAAGAGATAAACCCAAACCCTAGTACAAACTAAGAAAGAGGAAGCAATGCATAAGCAAAAAAGATTCAAAACAAATTCTCGTGTACCTGAAGAAAATTCTAAGAAAAAATATCACAGATCTGAATAGAGCATGCTGAGAGCTTTCCAACGCCTATTCATTTTTGAAAAATAGAGTCTGTTTGCACCTTCTATGGCCCCGGAAGTGCAGAAAAAAGACCCCACTTTGACTAAAAAAAAATAGTCAAACTGGAAAATTTTGAAAAAAAATCGTGCATCATCAAATCGGTGCCAGAATCAGCTTTCAGCATGTTTTCATTTCCAGAAAGATAATTGCTTGGATATCACGGTGCGGCGAAAGCCGAAATGCCCTATCCTTACCCGCTCACTGGGGCCTAAAGAAGCCTTCAGCTTGAAGTTGGAGGCAGAACAAGCCAGCAGATCTGTCGCGGTCACCAGCGGTGCAGGAGTGTCAGCCGGAGTGCAGTGTCGAGACTCGGTGCCTCCACGGGACCACCAGTGGAGGGATTAAGCATGAGAAGAGGAACGGAGGAAGCGGTGGTTGGACGGTTTCATCGGTGGCGAGAACAGGAAGCGCGTGGCGGTGGTGAGTGGCAATGAGGGCAGGAGCCTCTACAGGCCAGCGGCGGCGGCTCAGGTGGTGAAGATTAAGCGGCCGGTCACGAACTAGGTGTTAGAAAAAGTTTTAAAACTTTGTTTTAAAATACGCACGCGCGAAAAATCTGGCCGGTGCGATTTCGGCTAAAAATTGCCTCCCGGATCAGCTTCTGGCCCATTGGTGGGCGCATATATGAAAATATGGGTTTTGGCCACTTTGGTCAAGCAAGTGAGGAGTCCGTTTTAGGAACCCAAATGCACGAAAAAAATGGAATTTCGGTGTCACAAAAAAAACTGCAAAACCCCAAATCTTGCTTCCAGCCGAATTCTGAAACGGAGCAGGTAGCTAAGGATCTGGCGGCTCCCTAATGCGGAAGTTGAGAAAATACAACTTCATAGGAGCCCAATGATCTCTGCAAGCTAAGAATACCTGTTACAGGGAGAAGCAAAGAGAAGCAACACATAAAACAGTAAAATGCTCAAAGATGTGGAGCTCTGTATTTTCCAATGTGTAAAAGAATAATTACAAAAGAAAATTTTCAACCACATATAGGTCAAAAAAGGAAAACCCTAGGCTTGCACATTAATAATTAATAAAATAATCAATTATTATGCACCTAATGTTAGCTTAAGTGTAAAAGAGATAAAAGGGAACTTTAATTAATTAAACAAATATTGTTTAATTAATCAAGTAAATAACCAATTACTCTAACATGATCATAGTCTCCTCCAAAGCATAAATGATAATAGTTATAGCATAGGTGGGAGGCTACAACACTAGAAATAGATGGTATTCTTGCATGATCATTTGCTAAACTACAAGACTAGGACATATATATGTCATGTTGTATAAAGGTGTCTATGAGGCTATAAAATGTACGAAGATTCTACACCTTCATAGTCTCCTTAATGATTGATGGCACCATCACATGATGTATAGATTTTTTTGCTAGAAGTCTTCATTAATGGTTTGCTTCTTGATGAGCTTCCACTCTATCTTGGGCAAAGCCTCCACCTCTACCCTAGAACTCCCTCATATTAAAATAATTTTAAAATTTTCACGAGGGATAAACACAACAAATTTTTCTTAGCAAATATAGTGTCACTCATGGTTGTTACAACGAGGTTGGTCAAAAACCACCCACGCTTATCCCAAAATTATTTTTAATATCATTATGATTGCACACCAATGGTTAAGGAATCTCTTCAAAAACATAGCAATGACATTAGTTTTTGGATAATAAAAAGAGAAAATTTAAACTTATGTTATTTCTTTTTGTTTCACTTCATTATAGGATAACTTTGTTGCATAAAATTGGTGACATGAATCTCTATGAGTTTTTCATTCATGTGAATTTGACTTGTCACTAAGTCAACTTGCTTTGATCATTACTTCCAATGATGAATAAAATGATACATGGTGGGGGATTGTTATGAATGCCTTCAATGTTGAAATCAATTCTATAATTTGATTTTTTTATTTTAAATTCCCTAGTAAATCCTATTAGCTTATTTTAGGGTTGTTAGAAGTTTTGGAGGATATTTGGATTATGTTGGGTTCTCTTCAAGCATTTATTCATCTACATTAGGTTCTAGGTTAAGATTTAGAGGAGCTAGTTTTAAAATTTAATAAGAAATGCATTCTAAAATATTAAAACTTAATGAAAATGTAAGCAATATTTGACTATAAAAATCTTGAGTACTTACCACTTCTAACATGACATCAGAAAATATATGGGATGGGGTTTACAAATGTTATCAAATGTCCAAAAAATACTTGAGTTTTGCTTAGTTTGGTGCACTCAAGCATGGATTTTTGCTTTGTTGATTTCTTATTTTCTTTATATGCCTCTAATGCATGTGTACTATATAGCACACTCATGTTATGGATTTGTATTTACTAAGCCATATCATGTGTGCAATATGTGTATTTCAACATAATGCAATCACTTCTTTTTTCAAATAATTGATTTGTCCACTTTGGTGTGCTTGAATTTGGTGCATTTCACCCTAGAATTAAACTCAATACTTACTTGATATTAATAAGCATACAAAGTAATATTAAAACAATCATTACAAATATGAATATTGAGAGTCATACGAAATATTTGGTTCAAACTACAATCCATTGTTCAAGACCTTAGTTAAAACATAATAAAAATAATTATTGATTCAAATTCATTTTTGAGGTCAATGAATGGATGTTATCTATTACAACTTCATTGTCAGGTTTTAGATTTAGAAATTATGAAAAATATTTTTAAGGTTTTATGTTTATAAATGTTTGAATTTAAAATTTAAAGGTGGGTTTTCTATTTCTATAATTAAGACTTCTTTAGAGAATTTAAGGAAACCAAGAGGGTCTTATAAGAAAAGAAAAAAATCAAAGAAAAATGGGATAGTGATTTAATACTCAAATACAAAGATAAATATTCTTGTAATCTTGATAACCAAGATGAACCCTCTCATAGTATTGATAATAAATATGAATCTTCTAATAGTTTTAATCATGAAAATACTAGTCAATCAAATAAAAATATATAGATAAAATATCACTTCTAATTTAAATAGAAGAAAAATAGAATTTTGTATATGATGGTGGATGAAAATAGATGAAACTCTAAGGCTTTGAGTATAAATGATTTTTTTAATTATGTGGCTAATGTTTGCATTGGTAGACTAGTTGGATCCATATAGTTTAGGTTTTTAAATTAAATTTGTATCATTATTAATGTGGGCTTAATCTTTTCTATTATAAAATTTATATTTTTAGGTCGCTTTAAAATATATCTTTAAATGCAATTAAAGGTTTTGATATTTGAGAGTAATTGTCTTTTGTTAGTATATATGAAACCAATCTCCTCTAAGAGGTTCCATTTATTATAATAGTAAATTTTCCCTATAAATTTAAAATTCAAAATTTGACAAGTTATTTGATATATATCAAGTAAATTTTTAGTAACATAGTTCATTTTTTAAAATTGAAAAAAAAAAGACTTAAAATATTTTTT
>VDFB02354203.1:0-40072 GCA_007258455.2 Sequoia sempervirens
CTAACATCCAAAATTCAAATATGAAGTGTTAACTTTTAGGATTTAATTTTTGGAAAATTAGATAAAAACCTATAAATACCTAGTCATTTTATCATTCAAAATCTAAGACACACAATTGAGCAAATACTATTGTTAAGAGCATTCAAGAGCAATTCAAGAGAAACATTATTAGAGTTTATTATAAAAATTAAAGATCCAACATCATGTCAAAGTTGATGTGTATTCATGTTGTCATTGTTTTGTGAAGGCTAACATATTTTTATAGGTCTCCAAAGCATTCAAGTATTCAAGCAAGAAAGATCCAAACTCTTGAAGGGATGTGTATGAATTCAGTCCTTCAAGATAGTCATTAAAGGGTGGTGAGTTGCAGAGCATTGTGATTTCATCATTCCTTCCTTTCCATTATCATTTATCATTGACATTTTTCCATTGTGGAAATGGAAACACTTACACGGGGTTTGACTGAGGTAATCCCCTATACGGCACAACATTTTCTCCCTCTTTGAATGTGCAAATTGCGGGTTTGCAAAGGATCAAAGGAAGATTGAAGGAAAATTGTTAATTGTTGCATTTTTTGTCACCAACCTTGTCAAGACAAAGAAACTCACCTACATAATTTATTGAAAACATTATGAAAAGTTTACAACCGAGAATTAGGAGCTCAGATATAGCACCAAAGGATTGCAAAAATAGTTTCAAGACCCCTCATCAAGGACCCATTTTCCTAGGGGTGACCCATTCCTACTATAGCAATCAAAATTAGATTTTGGTGGTAGGTACACATCGGTTTGCTTTTTTTAGATCCATTTGCAAACCACTATTTTTGTTTGTTTATCTTCGGGATTTTGCATTCATCATATTAGGTCATATAGTCTAATTAGGGAAATCACTCCAAATAATTTCCAATCCATTCCCATCCTCAATTAGATGTAGATCCAAGTTTGATTGGCTCACCTTCATGGTTGTAAGTCAATCTAATCACCTTGTTGATTTGCATCCTAATGAAACTTGGAAAAAGGAACTCATTTTTATGTTTCATAATTGATGCACAAAATATGTGATAAGACCACCCACAGTTTCTATGGAACTCATGAATCGCTGATCAACCCTCTATGCCCTGATCACTACAACATCTCTCTCTATAGTAAGTTGTAACTCTCGAGCCTATGAAGCCTATAATTATGCCTGCAATGCCTGCACTTGTTTTTGTAATGCTACAATCTCTGCATGTGTATCACCACCCCTAACCTCCACCTCCTCCTCAATGAGCACACATTCTATGGCCTCCTTGACAAGGCTATCATGAAGCCCCTAATCCACTACCATATCCACCTCCACATCTTGCTCCTCTTGAGCAACCCCCTTCTCCTATGTGGCCTCCTCTCGCACCTCGTCCTTTACAATAGGTTGTAATCATCCTAGAATCATAGGAAGAACTTTGCCTTTGCCTCTACCAAAGACCCTACCTCCATATTTTCCTCCACCTCTACTATCATCCCCTCCATCCCCCTGCCTCCACCCTTACCCCCATTAGCACCTCTGCCTCTCCCCCTCCCCCTCAACTTGGCTCTCCATCCTCGTCCTAGTATCTTGCGAGGAATCAATACACCAGGATCTGTAAATAGAGTAGCCCTATGTCATTCCCACCATGCATCATACTCTTGAGTAGTCTCAACATACGAAACCTCTAGCTTGATACCCCATTGTACAGGTTATAACTGATCAAAATCCTAGAAAGCAACCTAAGGACTAATCATGGGTCCCTAGTGACCCACCTCTTGAGCTAAACATGTAAAAATAGGTAAACCAACATGCACACCATGGTGCTCCCCAAACTATAGTAGCACCCACTATGATATCTATCTCAATAATATGCTATGATTGAACTATGCGTCCAATCAAATATCATGTCTTCCTACAACAAGGAAGATTCTCTGCATCTTCCTCCCATGTAACACATTATTTGTATGGCCTCCAAGTGAAACCAACAAGCATGTATATCTCATGTATCTAGTAGCCCACCTTGTGAACATGCCTTTGAGTAACAACATCACCATACATGTAAACATATGGTAGCCTCCTAGGTAGATCTATGTTTGTAATTGGTCAAAATACAAGAATATGCTCCCATGACCACACATGGAGCAGTGTGACTCCATAGCCAATAGAGCAAGCTCCCTTGTATGTAACATCATGAAGCTGAAAGTATAGCATAGCAAGAACACAAGGTCCTCAAGCATAAATTGTTCCTTCATCCATTGTCCTTGCTAGTGTTCAACCCCATCCCACTGGAAACCCATGCCCATGCCGAACAACTACTAACACACTAGCTATAACACTATAAAAAGTAACAATCAAATGCTCATATCGATCAACTAGAGTATCCCATTGTATCTCGTACTCCCTGTCACCAAGATCATCGGTCCTGAAGCATCTTTGTATCACTGCCAAATTAGGCTTAGGATCATAGACAACACTCTCACCATGTATCATAATGTGAAGTATGCACCATACATCCTCCAGAGGAACTATAGCCTCTCCAATAGGAAGGCAGAAGGAGCTAGTCTTTGAATACCACCTCTTGGACAATGTGGTAATAAGTCCCTTGTTACACCTGATCTCGAGCATGAATGTGATGTAGTATAATTTGAGAGCATGAAGTGTGGCATGCTCGCCTTGATCCAAATGATGTTGCAATGCCATAAAACCATATCGAATTTCATGTGCCTATAATGGTAGCAATCTCTCTTGCACTCAAAACAACACATTGTGTCAATCATGACATCTGCCTAAACCTATTTGACTAGATAAACCTTGAAATTTTTACCCTAAAGTGTATTTTTGACTTTAATAGTCAAATACATTGCTATAATTGATAAATGCAGACCACTCTAAATAATTACGACTCACAATTGTGGCCCAAGAAAACACTTGTGTCATTCTATCCTATAGTTGTGTTGCTGGAAAACAAATGTGGGGCTAAAACCTACAAATGTGTCACCACATTACATATGTGGTGCTAAAACTAGTTACAACCCACAAAAAAATTGTGGTACCATAAAACAATTGCATCACGCATTACAAATGTTGTGTTGAACTTGACAATTGTAGTGAATGCAACTATAGATGCAACACAAAATTTTGCATCACATCGGTTGCTCTATTTTCAAACCCTAAAATCTAGCAAAAATGATATAATTTCAAAATACGGATGGGGTACATACTGCGTCACCTTAGCCCTCTGGTCGCTTGTAGCTCTGTACCTGCACACCTCGATAACTAGCCTCTAGAGTTCTTGCCATAGCTTCACTACTCTACTGCTCTAGTTCACTCCACTCCACTCAAACTCTCAAAAGCAAGTGCACAATTAAGGATAATTTTCCACCCAAGGGCCTATTTATAGACCTCCCATGACCTAATGGAGCCCCCCTTGTGTACTAGATGCATTGGACATGTCAACATATTGCCATTATTGCTAACCAAATTGACCTAAAATTATAATTTTTTATTGTCATCACACTTAAATGCATCAAATCAGCTTGTTAGAAAATTTGCCAAATATTTTAAATTTTTTTGAGGGGCCACCACACTATCCTGTTGTCACTAGGGAATATTGGGGTAGGTCCTAAATGTAATTTTTAAATTTTTCTTTGACACAACGCTCAAAATTGCATTGGATCAAAAAGGGGCAAAATATAGATACTCAAAATTATCCTAGCCTATAAGCAATGTTTTTACACTAATTATCATCCTAGTCATATGATTAAATAATGGTTAACCATTTAATTATTATCTAATTTCATAATTCTACTATTAATTAAATAATTTAATATTATTTAATTAATTCACTTTAATATTAATCTTCCTTGATTAATTAAGTAAATTCTATTTATTTAATTACATCCCAAATTATCTTTATTCTTCTAATTTAATTAAATAAATTATTAACATTTATTTAATTATCATTTATCCACTTTCTAAATTAAATAATCATTTAATTATCCTTTAATATCTCAAAATTATCCATTCTCCATAAATAATAATAATAATAATAATAATTTTTAAATTCCACTTGCACATTCTTTTAATAATTTATTTATTTAATTAATTATTAAATCTCATGCATTTCCAACTCATCCTCTAACTGAGATTTACTCTCAATCCACTGACTAATCAATTCCACTTCTCTCATCAATCAATTCAGTTCACTCCCACTCAGTTTGAGTTAACAAATCAATCAATTCTCTTAACTCAATCATGTAAATAGCTAATTGAAATCATGCAACCAGTTGCAGCTAGTTAACTGATCAATTAATTCCTCTCATTGATTCTCCACAATTGATCTCTTCAGTTCTTCTTTTGATCTCGATCGTCCATCCAAATCAAACTTTTGTATAAAATCAACCTTCATCTTCATTTGAATGCTAATAACTTTTTTTTGATATTTTTCTATCATATCACATCAATTTGAGTTTATTATAGTTTGTGCACACAAAAAATATGAGAGCAAAAGAAAAATGGAGAAGAACAATGGAGATAGTTTAATCTTGACATAGGAAGGAAGGTATTTCTTTGATTTATTATTAATTCCTTATGTTTGATTATGCTTCATTAATAGATTAGTCTTGGATTGCTTGAATTTTACAGTTTAGTGGTTGTTGTTATTGATTCATGTTATTTAATCTTGATTTCTAGTTGTACAATATACACACACACGCACAAACACAATCCCACCCTTTTATCTAACACCACAGTCATCATTAAAAATGTTGGGTCCCATAGACTATTTGGTCTTGTGAACATCATTAAAAAAATCATTTTCATTTCATTCAATTATCATCTTTTTTAAAATTGATTGTAGGAAAAAAGAATAGTCCACAAGTATATATACCTTATATATAGTAAAATTGTTTTAGTTAAGTAATAAAGTTTTTTAAGGATGCCATTACATTTTGTACGAAGTAATTTCTAAGAATTAAATATATATTCATTGTTACATATACATATTTTTATACATATTTTTAGCTATGCATTTATTAAACATAATCATAAACTTATCTAAATATAGTTGTTGTAGACTTATATATAATTATTTTTCCACCTAGGGTGTGTTTTGCAATTGTGGGGTCAACCCCATGATCATGGACTTGACATTGTTCTTTTCAAAAGCCAAATTCAAATTTTGGCTAACTAGCCCCATTCATTTTTCCCACCCTAAGCCGACTAAGAACATGTTTTGTAAAGTTTTATGCTATGTGAGTATTTAATGAAATTCAATGCATTCATTAATAAATCTAGAACAAACATGTCCTCTCTATAGGAGAAATCAATACTAAAATATTTAGTCTTGGTGGATTAAATAGAGTAAAGAATTTTCATACTTCACTCTATGGCCCTTACATGTTGTCTTCAAACTTTGGTATACATTTCAATGGGTTGACCTAGGAGGAATCATGTCATTGAAACATCAGGATAACCATTCTGAGGTATTTATAAATACCATCAATCTTGAAATATTAAAAGAGGTGGAGGAAGCTAAGGTGAATTGAGAAAATTAGAAAGTAGGGTTGCAAACTACTAGGTCACTTTTGTATGTGCATTATATTGTTCTGAGCACTAACTCAAACCTTTCTAGCATAGATAGAATATTATGATTTAATATAATTTGTTCATTATCATGATATATTCTTAATCTTGAGACATCATAGGGTCTAGAGTCCTCACATGGAACATTCATTCTTCCAATTGCAGTGGCCCTTTCTTAGTGACTCACTGAATTTTTCATGCATTATTATCATATACCACTTCTCAAATGAAGTCTTTTCTTTGGATCAATTTGTGCTTTCACATGACATCTCCTTTAGTACTTATGGAGTATCTCTTATTGCATCATGCACATTAGAAATACTTAAAGGAAAAGAACAACATGAGGATAGTGTGCCCTTAATTGATGATACATCTTCCCCAAAGTCTTCCACTAGTATACATCATAAGAATAAACATACATATATGGAAAATGTTGAGAATGATATAATCCTTATTTAAACTACCTTATTAGCAAGATTTTCTATTTAAAAAAGTACATTGATGGTCATGAGCATACATCTAAATAGAAAGATCATATCAAATTGATATTACACATTTATTTGGCATGTGAAACAATAACTTATCCTACACAAGTGGATTTGTGGTAAGTTTTTTTGATAAAGTGGGATGGTAAAGGTGATCCATTACAATATTTTTGATACTTATAAGTTATTTTCCTCCCTTATTTTCACGAGGATCAATTTCTTGCTAAGGTGTTCGCATCAAGTTGAAGTGGTCATGCACTTACATGGTTTTATTCCTTTCCAATGTTTCTATCACTTCCTTTGAGGATTTGATTAATGCTTTCATGAAATATTTTCATTATAATACTTAACCTAAGACATAGACTCTTGAAATCATGAAATGCAAGCAACAAACACACAGGCCAATTAAATTTTATATATTATGAGTTAAAGCATTAGTTATTAACATGAGTTATACATTGGATTATGATGAACTTGAAGATGTATTTATAGATGGTTTACTTCTAATATTTAAGGACCAAGCATATTACATGACTTACCATTCATTTTCACACCTCTAAACTATTGCATGTAAATAAAAATGCACTTCATTAAACAATCTTCTTTTATATCAATGCATTTCTAACACTCGATAACTTTCAAAAAATGATGATAATGAGGATTTTTTGTATGAGCAAGTTTTTGTGGGAATTTTTTAGTCTAATGCTACATATTCCTCTCTCTTTATTTCAACATTGATTACTTTTTTTATTATGATATCCTAGAAAAAATATTATGATCCATTATATATAATGAAGAATTTGAAACATTTATCAGATTCTTAGATTCTTATTTATCAAACTTTTCAATTTAACATTTGTACTAAAGAAACATTATTTTAGCACTCATATTAGACATAAAAATAATAAAAATTCTAGGGTTTAATTGAAGATGACAAATGCAATTGATGTCAATAAACATATTAGGATACATTATTGTACAATTAAGAGTTGGCCGTAAAGAGCTACCAATTTTATGCCATATGTTGCCATCTTTCAAAATATTTGGTGTATTGCTTGGGATACCTCAAGTTGGTTGTGCAATGTAAAGTTGTTACTTTGTTTTGTATCAATGTATTAAATTTATATGTGAAGGAAAATATAAAATATTGAAAAGGATCATTACAATCCAATGTATGATGCTAGCTAGTCATTTACATTAAACACACTTATGAAAACATAGCAAGATGTACCTTATGAGTTACATGATACTTACAAGATGTACTTTATCAGTGACATGATACTTACATGATGTATACAAGATACGTTTGATAAATTACAAGGGATTCACAAGAGGTTGGATAAATATTTTTCAAAATAAAAAGGAACCTCAAAAAAAGCAAACTAAAATTAATGGACATAAGTGATTAGATATATGCATGCCTTCTATTAATCCTCATGAAGAAAAAATTACCCACATATTAAAAAAGTAATATATCAAGGAAGAACAAAATAAGGGTACAAAATAAGTAAAGTTAACACAAGAACTTAAATTTAATGAGCTAAAGACTACTTGAAAATCAAAGTAAGAAGTTGTAGTGCAGCAAATGCCTATTTTTTGCCACAATTTATAAAGATTGGGAAAGAAAATAAGTGCTTAATTTTATGTATGTTGAACATGTGTTTATACCTAGCACAAAGAAATTTGAAGAAGAAATGTGCATACAATTGTAAAGACAAGTAAATAAGAGCAACAAGTATAAGAACAAGAAGTAAATTGGATAGATATTTTTGGGAAAATGAAGATGAATATTAGATGATCCAACACCCATAGTGCCATAAGGGGAACCTAAGAAGTTTGTTCAATGATTTTTAAGCACCAATATAGATTATATATAATTTTTCTACATATGCACCTACAAATTAGAAATCATTTGTTTACTCCTTTGACTTTTTTATTTTTCTTATATGACTAAACCTTGGTGAATAGGCCTTGCTTGTACATTTTCATGCTCATTTCACCTTCTATATTTGTTTATATAATTTATGGGTAAGTGCACCAATATGTGACACAATTTAGGTGTCAAATTGGAAAAATTCACAAAAAAAGGCCGAAATTGGCCATTTGGCGCACTCCAAATTTGGCATGTGCTAAATAGAAAAGTTGAATAAAATAAAAAAATGCATTTGAAACCCTCATTTCACTTCAACCTATGGCTTGGCTTGGAGGATTTGAGGTCTGCAACTCGCACTCGCCAAATATCATCCATTATTTACATCCTTAGCTTGCTATTTTTCACGAGGATGCCGCCAACACGTTAGAGACGTCGAAGATTGCGAAGAGATATGTATTTTTATTCTATTTATTTTGATTTTGATTTAGAATGCAGATTGAAATAGGATTTTATAATAAAATTTTATTCTAATTCTCAGGGAATGAATCTCCACCTCCAAACATTGAGAATTCACAGTTACCCCCTCAGGAAGAGCCTCCTATTGAAGAACAACCTGAAACCCCTCCATCAATTCATAGGAATCATCAAGGAACTCAAGAAAATATTCTAAATCAAATTGAAAACAATAAAAGAGACATTGAGCAATTAATTGGAAGATTAACCAAGCATGCCGAAACCCACCCTTATAGGAGAGGGATTGATGAATCATTGAAGTCAATTGTATCTCATGTAGGAGAAATGAGCGAGAAAATAATTTTTTGGTCAAATAAGAGTGCATGAGATGAGACAATATTATGCTAGTGGTTTGTCATATGCATATGTTAAAAAACAAAAAAATAGCAAAGCCGACTTGTGTGCCCTATTTATAGACCCAAAAACCAATGCACCTTCGTCTCATACATGCAGGAGGTTCCCCATCCATTGGTGCCACCATGAGTTAATTAAAAATAAATTTTGGGAGCGGTGGTGGATGGTATTTGGCCAACCTCCATGCAATAACCATGACATACCACAATACTTTTTGAGGAAACTCTATTGTGAGTTTATCCTCAATAAGATGCTAAATTATTTTGACATCTTAGACTTTTAGGGTAGAGGTGGGGGCTCCATAGATGATAGACCTGCTACACGACATAATCCACAGTTGGCACCGAGACCCTTGGCCAGACCCATGGTGGAGCATGTCACTGTTCCTTCCATTTTTAAGGGTAGTGTAGAGGTAGACATGCTGGAGTCGATTGGATCACTCACCCAAACCATTTTATAGTGTGTGAGGCCTCTATTAGAGCCTGGTGTGGAGGAGATGTGTAGGCCCCGAGCTCCACCCCACCATTGTGACGCTTGTGGTGCAATTTGCATGTATGATTATCATAGTGCTCGGGATGCAGCTACACAACCTACATCAGTTGTAGAGGAAATGGCTTTCACAGATGATTTGTTGAATGATACATGTTCGACATTGACACTTAGGTAAAATTCAACAAGTTCATTTAATGTTGTTTATTAAATTATATTTTGAAATTTAAGAATAAGTAAATTAGTAGAATTTTGATATCATGAAATTTCAGGGTCAGAGTGTTCATGAGACATGCCCCATTCCTACAAACCCTTATTCGTTCTCGACGTTGAGTCCACAGGTATGCAACTAGTATTAAATATATTATTATTGCATTTGAATAGTTGAATGTTATATTTGAATGTTTGGCCCATAACATGCTTTGGATTTCAAACAATTTCCTGGTGGACCTTTGACCTACACACCTTGTAATTCATTTCACCAAAAAACTTACACTCAGGTAGCCTTTATTCAATAATGGTGTTGTAAAACAATGTTAGCTAGTTTTCATAATTTTGCATATACAAATCTAAAAAATTGATGAGAAACACAAATATTGCATTTGTATTCCTTGATTGTGTCACATTATCTTCTCCTAATTTACTTTTTATTCATTTATTCCTACCTAATCCATCCCATTAGCATTTAATAGTTCACCCTACCATTTACTCTTTCATTTACCATTAGTAGATGTTGACATCAGATAGCCCTGGTGATGTTGGTGGCACGATGGACCACAAAGCTGCTGCAACAATAGCCAGTTCTGATCCATTGAGAGAGGTATGCAATAGATTAGTTGATTTGACATTATATTTGCTCTTTTATGGTCTATTATAGAAAATTTTCATGATACTTATGTGTAGCTTAATTTCTATCTTGATGGTTGCTATAGGTGGTTGTCACTCCAGATCATGGACGTGGTAATGATGTAAATGCGAATGATGACTATCTGTATGCGGTAAGTGATTATATTTTGTTATATGGTATTCGACAATTCAATTTTTGTGTATTAACATCTTTACATTTTATTGTATCAGTTGAAGGTCTAGAGTGAAGAGAGGAGGACTAGTGAGCATGTTCGAAAGACCAGAGAACCAATAGTCACTCCATCTAGCCGAATTTCAAAGGCAACATGGGATCTATTTCCTTCCCCTAGAGGGAAATGACTATATTAGGGTCGTTTATTGTATGCCTATGTGGCATTTTGAAACATATGTTTTGTACTATCAATATATATGCACGACATTTTATCTCCATAATATAGCTCCTTTGTACTAAGCCTGTATGGCTTTTTTGGATATATTGTATATACTTTTATCAATATGTATCATTGTATAGCCTTGCGGCTTTTTGATTAAAAAAATATTATTTTGCTACTGCCATTCTTGAATGATGTTATCATGCGTATTGTGTAAATCGTACGTTTGAATATTGTAGGAATGAATTTTGTTTACATCTAATGCTTAATTAATTACTGTCTATTGCTTAATAAGCTCCATCTAAAGTGTATTGTGTAAATAAGCTCCATTCCTAGTGGTTTGTATCCTTTGGAATACTTCAATTACTTGTGCCTCACTTATTCGCATGTATGTTTCACTTATTCACATGTATACTTCACGTATATTGCATGTATTCACGTGTATGCTTCATGCTTCCAATGCATAGAAACAAAAATCTTTTGGGGAAAATTTTGACAAACCAAAAGTATAAGATTTTTTTTAAAAGCCGGGAAAAAATCATATTTAAAAAAAATGTAAAAAATTGTAGAACAAGAGATAAAATCTATTTATTTTGAAATTGAAAGGTATTTCCATAGCATATAGAGATATAAAGAGCAAATAAAATAAATATTTTAACTAATGAATTGTAAAAAATAATTTTTTGTAGTTTATATTTATATCATTGATTACATTTTATTGCACATCATTCAAAGTCAAAGCATTACTTCACGTTGCATAACTAATAACTAGATGCTGATAGATGACAAAATTTCAATTATAATATAGTTTTTAAAAAGTCAACCTAAGCAGTTACGCAATTACTTCAAATTGCATAACTAATAAGTAGGAGCAACTGCCAATTGCATTTTCTTATCATGGCATTCCATGAGGCTAGATTTCTTTGACTTATTTTATCAAATAGTTCACTGCCTTGTCTATGTTACCACATTTTTCATACATGTCTACCAAATTATTTTGTCAAACAGTTCATTGCCTTGTTTCTATGGCTAAAAGCATAAAACAAGTGCTTTCAACCAAGCTATGGATGCTTGGAAAAAATCTATCAAAAGCATAATAGCAAGAAATACTATAGACAAGGCAATGAATTGCTTGAAAAAAATGCCTGAAAGAAATGTGGTCTCATGGTGATGGAATGCCATGACATGCAAATTGCTATGGATTTTCATCCCATTCCATTACCATGAGACCACGTTTCTTTGAGGCATTTTTCAAACAATTCATTGCCTTGTCTATGCTACCACATTTTTTGTACATGTTTACCAAAGCATTTTATCAAATAGTTCACTGCCTTGCTGCTATGGCTAAAAGCCTAAAATAGGTGCTTCCAAACAAGCTATGGATGCTTGGAAAAAATATATCAAAGCATAATAAGAAGCAATAGCATAGACAAGGCAGTGAAGTTCTGTTCAAAAAAATGCCTCAAAGAAATGTGGTCTCAATGTGCTTGTCATGGCATTCCATCACCAAGAGAACACATTTCTTTGAGGATTTTTTTCAAACAATTCACTTCCTTGTCTATGCTACCACATTTTTCATACATGTCTACCAAAACATTTTATCAATCAATTCACTACCTTGCTGCTATGGCTAAAAGTCTAAAATAGGTGCTTTCGAACAAGTTATATGGATGCTTGGAAAAAATCCATCAAAGCATAATAGTAAGCAATAGCATAGACAAGGTAGCGAACTATTTGAAAAAATGCCTCAAAGAAATGTGGTCTCATGGTGATGGGATGCCATGACAAGCAAATTCCCTGGATTGTCATTGCATTCCATCACCATGAGACCACATTTCTTTGAGGAATTTTTTCAAATAGTTTACTACCTTGTCTATGCTACCACATTTTTCATACATGTCTACCAAAGTATTTTATCAAACAGTTCACTGTCTTACTACTATGACTAAGAGTCTACAACAAGTGCTTTTGGACAAGCGATGGATGCTTGGAAAAAATCTATCAAAGCATAATAGTAAGTGAAAGCATAGACAAGGTAGTGAATTGGTAGTGTAGACATCTAAATTTGGACACTTAATTTATCCAAATTTATCACCTTTCGTCTAAACATCCCCTTATCCGCATTAATTAAGTAATATCATGATTATTTAATTAATCCCTCTAAAGTTTTTCTAATCCCTAAGGTATCTAGTTAAATAATTAAATACCTCCCCTCTTTCATCAAATGAATTAAATAAATATCACATTTATTTAATTCCCATATGTCACTTCCTCCATCATTTTTATCTAATCCTAATCCATCTTCTAATCTCATTATTAGGCTGTGCACATGCCTAATCTTTGATAAGGATGTGTCACATCCTCCAACTTTTACAAATTGGCCTCTAATCTCTCTTAGCCACCTAACCCTCCTCTAATCCTTCATTAGCTAGCCTAATCAACTTCTCAAGGAATTTTTAATTCCTTTTATCCTTCCAAAGACTATTAAATTTTTCTCCCCATGTGATCTTTGACTTGTCACATCAAGTCACATGTGAAATCTAACTTACTTAAATGAGTCCTTAATTAGTCTAATCAAGTACTTGCACAACCTTAATCACCTAATTAGGTCTCATGGATTCTGTGAGAAGCAAGAACCAAGCCAGGATCTGATGTTGGTCATAGATCACATGCAACTTCACTCAACAAATGATCGAAGATCAAAATAGCAGAATGAAGAGAAATCTGAAATGAGAGAAAAAATAGAGACAAGGCAAGAGAAATTGTAGAATACTCTCAATACTCCCACGAAACAATCACCGAACTAGCTGAACTAGTTGAACTAGCTGAACTAGTATAAGGTGAGAGGAGAGTGCTCAATATATAGAAAAATAAGGGAAAATACATCCAAGAGGTGAATTAACTCCTACTACCCATAAAAGGTGGGAGGTTATCACCTACTTGGTAAATGACAAGACATGTGGCATAACCTCCTCAAGTGAAGACGAGAGAGAGGTGGCACATAAATCCAAAAGAGGGTGAGAAACCCAACTACCCCATAAACTACTTAGGTAAAAAAAAAATAGTGGTTATGAGAGGTGGCACAACAAGCCAAAAGAGGATGTGTAACTCAACTACCCATGTGTGGGGAGAGAGTGACACATGTAGCTGATGTATTTCGCCACGTGTCCTCATATTAACCACACCTAATAAACCTAAGCAAGCTTAAATAATATGTGTAGGAAAAAATAAATACCCCAAGCATAAGGAAAATAAAAAACCTACACTAACACCCCCCCTTAAGTGTAGCTTAGGTGGGTGAAAAGATGGGTCCCGGTAAATGAGGCCATGTTAGGTACCCATGTACATAGAGATCCCCCCCAAAAGAAGAAGCCCCCCCCATCAAAAGGAATAGCCCCCCCTAAATAGAGAGAGAAAATACCCCTCCAAAAAAGAGAGTAGAAAGTAAAGTGGAAGGACAAAGAATCCCCCCCAAAGAGATCCAATGGTAGATGCTCGAAACTGGATGTAGAAGATGGTCCATGATCGTCGAACAATATTCCTCCCTTTAGGAAGAAACACAACCAAAGGTGTATGCACACTTTCTCCCCACTCCTGAAATGAATATGTAGGAAGAACATGCAAGATGAATGAAGTCTTTGAAGTTGACTCAAGTATTCCCATGTCGATGCTGAAAATTGCCATAATCAAATCAGGCGTTCTAGGCCACACTGCTGAAGATGACAAATCAGAAGCTCCTAGAGACTGATGTAGAGCATAATCCAAAGACTCAAATATCTCCTTTGAAGAAGTCTCCTCCAAATGATGATCCAAAGTATCCACACTCATGTCAAACTGTAAGGAATGATCATGTAGAGAATGAAGAAGAGGTTCAAAGTGACCTCTCACAACATTTGAAGAAAAGTCGACTTCATTGTAGAGAAGATGAATATCATCAATAGTGTCTCCCAAATCTGCAATATGTGTCTCTATAAACAAGTCTGAAATACCTATCAAGAGATCATCCAAAGTCGAATCTGAAAGACAATGAATGTCTTGCTGCAAAGAATCACTGGAAGCTTTCGAAGAAGCAACACTGGAATTTGAAGTAGCAACAGTAGATGGTGAAGGGGTATCAATGAGCTGATCATTCAATAAAGATATTTCCACTTGAGAAGAGGCATCATGAATCTCAGTAGCTGCTTGGTCATCCAAGGAAGCATCACTTTTAGATGAAGATTCAATATCTCCATACAACTGTTGGATGATGGTCCACGCAGTGAAAGGGCACTCAGTATGCTCAATATGATGCAAAATATCCTCAGATATAGTAAGACATATTAGTCCATAGACCATGTCATTGTTGTTAAACCATGCATTCCTCTTATCATAGTCGCTTGGCTCAGGAACAAGTCCAAGGAGATAGGGTAGTAGATCTTGCTCAAGGCATTGATTCTTTATCCCTTTCTTCCAAGAAAAATAGTTCTCTGAATTTAGCCTTACAACAGATTTGTGAAATTCATTACTAATATCCATGATTAAACCCCAATTTTGGAACTTTATCTCAGTTCATGATTACAAATTGTTTGTATAATCCCCCCAAGATTGATACAAAAAATTCACTTTAAATGAATGCACAATAGAAACATCAAGAGACACTTCCCCTTTCCACTAGTATCAAAAATTACCCCCCCCAGATATTACAATGTTGGCACTTTATGATTAGTGCTTTTACAAGGATTTTCTAGATTACAAAGCTTTAAAGGCTCTTAATAGCCAAAATTACAATATTTGATACAAATTAATCTTCAAATAAAATCTGGAAAAATAATCTTGCAGCTGTGTTTTACTCTTCAATATCTTTCCAACACTTTTTTTGAAAAATGGATTACAAAAGTGAAAGATATGATTTACTGAAGGTAAAAAAATGCAGCAGATTCAACCTTTAATATCTGACTGAAGAAGGCAGAAATTTTTACTCAAACCTTCATGGATGGAAAGTGCTCCTTTTTAGCTTTCCGTCGAATATTCGTTTGCAAAAAACTGACACCCGGGGCAAAAGTTATGCAACTTTGAAGAACAGTGCAAAATCTGCCCGTGAAAACGACTCACGCCTTTTTCTGACTTGATTTCTGCACAATTTATCAACTTTCTGCAAAATATAACAACTACCCAGATGGTTTTTCGACCCTGGGAATAAAACCCAGAAATTGTTTTATTTGCAAATGAGTGAAAGCTGGAATTTTGAAGCCAAAATGAAAACGGCTCCAAAAAAATTTAGAAAAAAAATTATTCTGATTTTTACTGTGTCCTCCAATCTCTGATTTTGGTGAAGTAAAAGTCAATCTTGACTTTCTAAAGCCTTCTTGACACTCTGGAAATGCTGAAAAAGCCTCCAATATTACCAAAAAGCTGCAATCACCCAGATCTCACAGGAACACATGTATATATAAACCAGATTAAACAGTTGTTGATTTTTCTTTAAACTGTTCTGATTCTCCAGGTCATTTGTGGATGTAGGAGAAGAGCATACTTAGTTTTGAGGAAAACTTCAGCAATATATTAGTCTCAAATCTCTCAAAACAAATTCAGAAAAAAAACAATGAGCTATACCAGACAAATCTGCTCTGATACCATGTTGGATTCTGCGAGAAGCAAGAACTGAGCCAGGATCTGATGTTGGTCGTAGATCACATGCAACTTCACTCAACAGATGATCGAAGATCAAAATAGCAGAATGAAGAGAAATCTGAAATGAGAGAAAAAATAGAGACAAGGCAAGAGAAATTGTAGAATACTCTCAATACTCCCACGAAACAATCACCGAACTAGCTGAACTAGCTGAACTAGTGAAGGTGAGAGGAGAGTGCTCAATATATAGAAGAATAAGGGCAAATACATCTAAGAGGTGCATTAACTCCTACTACCCATAAAAGGTGGGAGGTTATCACCTACTTGGTAAATGACAAGACATGTGGCATAACCTCCTCAAGTGAAGACAGGAGAGAGGTGGCACATAAATCCAAAAGAGGGTGAGAAACCCAACTACCCCATAAACTACTTAGGTAAAAACAAAATAGTGGTTATGAGAGGTGGCACAACAAGCCAAAAGAGGATGTGTAACTCAACTACCCATGTGTGGGGAGAGAGTGACACATGTAGCTGATGTATTTCGCCACGTGTCCTCATATTAACCACACCTAATAAACCTAAGCAAGCTTAAATAATATGTGTAGGAAAAAATAAATACCCCAAGCATAAGGAAAATAAAAACCTACACTAACAAGGTCATCTCTAGTCCCCATATCATTTATGGAATGTGTCCTTAGTCAACTTCATTAAAGCTTTTTGAGCAAGGCATCTCCATTCCCCATGTGAATTTTTAATTCACATTTAATCCCCCAATGCATTTAAAGGAATTTCAAATTCCTTCTCTCATCCCCATGAGAATATTTGAGGAATTTTTAATTCCCCATATGTCTTCTCACCCACATGGGGACAAGTACCTCATTTATAAGGAGATCATGTCCCAATCCCAAGGTACTATGTACCCTTTCCATGTCATGTACTATCCTTCCACCTCATGTACACATCACCCCTTTTAAGCCATATCACTTGCGACATGTCAAGATGTGGGGGCTTGTGAGTTCTCAACTCACCTTAGCCCTACATCTTGATCTTGGTGGCTCAATCTTGACCGTCCATTTCCCTCGAGATTTTTAAAATCTCTATAAATACCCACTCTTTTCTCTCATTTTTGGGGGAGATCATGCATTGTAGCCAAACTCGTGCAAATTTTTTCTTGAATCCACACTTAGCCATTTTTACACTTGCATCCATTTTCATCCATTATCAGATCATCATCTAGCTTGCACCTTGTGCCATCCAAGGAGTATACAACACCAAAGATTGAAGGACCAACCAAAGGAGCGATTCGACACAAGGTAAAAATTTCCATTTGTTGTCTTTATTTTGTGTTGAATACAACTAGGCTAATCTTGAGGTGTAGGTTGTTTTTAGTGGTATTTTGCACTTTTTTGATTGCTACTCATATTCTAGCACATAGATTCGACCTATCACATTTCTGGCACGCCCGGTGGGGCCCACAAATGAGTCTCTTTCTTTCACGTTGTCTATTTTTTGACTTTTTGTAGGTACAGGTCACAAATAGGCAGACCTGACCTGACAGACATGTGGACTCAACCTGCACAGGCGGACCTGACCTTTCCCAGGGGCAGACTTTCCCTCCACAGACAACAAAAGTGGTTTTTTGCAAACTTTTCACGAATAGGCAGACCTGACCTGACAGACAGGCGGACCTGACCTACACAGGTGGACCTGACCTTTCCCAGGGGAGGACCTGCCCTCCACAAACAATAGAAGTGGTTTTTTGCAAACTTTTCACGAATAGGCGGACCTGACCTGACAGACAGGTGGACCCGACCTGCATAGGTGGACCTGACCTTTCCCAAGGGTGGACATGCCCTCCACAGACAACAAAAGTGGTTTTTGGAAAACTTTTCACGAATAGGTGGATTTGACCTCACGAATAGGTGTATTTTCCCTAGGCAGTTTTTTTTAGAAGGTAAAATTTTAATTTTTCGTAATCCTTTGCCTGTTTTAAGGGTTTTTAACCCCTAATTTAGGTATATAGTGTAATTAGGGGGTGTCAATCAACCTTATTTGCCATGTTTCCTAGGTGGGCTATTTGACGTATCCAATCCCCTTGCGCCATTCAGCAATCCTGGGTGACGAGAAATCGTAGCTTACCATGTCTTTTGAGTCTCCCCTTTTATTTTTCTTAGCAGGACCTACTTGGGGATTTCATCACCCCAAGGGACGATTCCAACCACACATACTAGCAGGGTATATAAAGGGGGGAGAGCGAAAGTTGTACCTCAATCCAACCACGTTGTAATTGGTGAAGCATTAGGATGATGTGAAGAGTTGGTCCGAGCCTTTTAGGTTCTCGACTCACGCTTGTAACGGGTTGGTGTTCATGGTTTGGGCCTCACGTACTGGGTGTATATCGAGGACTCCCTAGTAACCATGTTCGTCCTAGATTAGAGGACTTTGTCGACCGTACCCTCTCTACTAGACTTATGCTCATACTGTCTGATTTGTCTTTTTTGTGCGAAACCAGTGATTATCTAATTTACTTCACTCACCCATAATCTTTCAATTGATGATTGTTGTGTTTTGAGTCCTTTGCCTTAGTCTTTTGTCAAAAATCAGGTCAAACCTCACAAATAGCTGGATATGCCCCCTTTGTGAAAAATTTGACCAACTTTTGCTCCTTGGGTGGACTTGATTCACCTTTGGGAGGACCTGACCCACCTTTGGGCGGACTTGACCTATTGATCAAGTTGTTTCAGGCTTGTTTTGACCTGATTTGCTTAGTTTTTCACCTTTGGGCAGACCTGACCCACCTTTGGGCGGACTTGACCTATTGACCAAGCTGTTTCAGGCCTGTTTTGACCTGATTTGCTCATTTTTTCACCTTTGGGTGGACTTGACTAGTTGACCAAATTGTTTAAGGCCTGTTTTGACCTAATTTGCTTAGTTTTTCACCTTTGGGTAGACCTGACCTATTGAACAAGCTATTTCAGGCCTGTTTTGACCTAATTTGCTCAGTTTTTCACCTTTGGGCTGACCTGACCCACCTTTGGGCGGACTTGACCTATTGACCAAGATGTTTTAGGCTTGTTTTGACCTAATTTGCTTAGTTTTTCACCTTTGGGCGGACTTGACCTTTTGACCAAGCTGTTTTAGGCCTATTTTGACCTAATTTGCTCAGTTTTTCACCTTTGGGTGGACTTGACCTATTGACCAAGCTATTTCAAGCCTATTTTGACCTAATTTGCTCAATTTTTCACCTTTCGGTGGACCTGACCCACAAATAGGTGGACTTGACCCACGAATAGGTGGACCTGACCCACAAATAGGCGGACTTGACCCACAAACAGGTGGATTTTCCCTGACAGACAGCCATTTGCACACTGTTTACTCATTTTCCTCTATTGAAGCGCCAATCTTCTCAATTTTTTGTGCTCTTTCCAATGACATATACCACTTCATACTTTTGAGAAGTTGACCGGGGCACCTTTTCCTTCCTCATCTGCATTCTCGAGGGGGGGCATACCCTCTCATTCTCTCTCAATCTTCCGTCATAAACCTTCCCTTATGAGATCGGAGCATCCCCTTTAGACAGCCCTCCAGACAACCATACTTGCCATCCTCCGAAGCCATACTCGCCATCCTTTGGAGCCATACCTTCCCTCCTCAACAATCCTTATCAATCATTTACTCATTCTGAGTAATCTTTCAACTATTCGAAACCTTCATCTTCTTGTTTCGAGAATCATTCATTTGTTCTTAGCGGTTGTTTACTCGTTTTGATTATTCATCTATCCATTCTAAACTCTTGATCATTCATTTACTCTTTCTGATTAAATGTTCATCCATTTAACACACCCTTTCATCATTTTGATCATCCATTTACTCATTCCGAGTAAATGTTCATCCATTTAACACATCCTTTCATCATTCCAAACTTTCGTTGTATCATTCCGATCATCCGTTTACTTGTTCTGAGTAAACGTTCATCCATTTCGCACCTTCGTCTATCATTTTGAACTCTCGTTCTATCATTATGATCATCCGTTTACTTGTTCCGAGTAAATGTTCATCCATTTCGCACCTTCGTCTATCATTTCGAACTCTCATTCTATCGTTCCTATCATCCAGTTACTCATTCTGAATAAACGTTTCAAACCTCCTTCCTATCATTTTGAACTCTCGTTCAATAGTCCTAATCAATCATTTACCCATTCTAAGTAATCTATCATCCATTCTAAGCCTTCATCTTCTCATTTCAAGAATCATTCATCTGTTGTGAGCAGTCGTCTACTCATTCCGAGTAGTCGTTCATATGTTTTGATCAATCATTTACTCGTTTTGAGTATTCGTTCATCCATTTTTATCATTCATTTCTCCAATCAAATCATCGTTTTCCCCATCCAAATCCCCTGAACTTCATCTCGGGTTATTATCAAAATTGACCAAAGTATTTGATCTGATCATCATCATCAACATCCTCTTAGGATTGTCATCCATACTAAGTTAATCATCATCATCAGCCCAATCAATCCATTTTCAATCTCAAAGTGGATTTAGTGCCGCAATCATACATTTATCCTTTAATACGATCAATCAGCATCCTAAGTCACCTAGGATAATCTTTGAACGGGGTTTACAGTCCCTCTCATCATCCTATTCGATCCATCCATCAATTAATCAATCGATTAATCCATTCCAATGCAATTGCATCCTTATCCAATCACCTTCGACCCAATCAATCTACTTCCATCTCAAAGCAAATTTTGTGTCGTAATCATCCTTTGATAATCAAATCCAATTGTCAGAATCAATCCCATTGCATAATCCAATCATCCTAATCTGAGCTTTAATCCAATCCCGATTTGAGCTTGCCCTAGATCCCAATTTGAGCTTTAGTCCATTTCCATCCAAAATCTTTATCCATCCTCTTTTTCCTTTCATCATCATGAATTCTTATCCTCCATCAATAGTGGTAAAGGGAAACCCTAATTACGTCGACGATTATAATGAAAGTCTTGTCGATCAAGAAGAATGTGACATGGATCCCCTTGACACTATCATTGCTAGTAAGTTTTCTCCACCCGCTTTCCAAAATATAATCATCCCTTTGAGTTATCCTATTATGTCTTCATCCATGGCTAATCATGCTCCCTATGCTACCCGTGACAAGGGATACCCATCGTATCCATCATATCCTTCATCTACATCATCCTCTTATCCTAGTCTACCATCACAATACCCCTATCCTAATCCCCCATCCACATCCTCCTATCTCAATCCTTCATCCGCATATACCCCCTAACCTAATCTTCCATACCAATCTCCTCACCTTATTCCTACATTCGCATCAACCTATCCTAATCTAACGTCCACATCCGCTTATCCTAATATAACATCCGTAGTTCCCTATCTCCATCTGCCACCTCAATCTCCCCATCCTAATCCACCATCCCAATACCCTTACTACAATCCACCACCCGCATCCTCATGTCCTAATTCACCATGGCAATAACCCTATCTTAACCCTTCATCTAATCTTAATCCTCCATCTATTCCCAGTCCTGCATCCAATCCCATTCCCCCATCTAATCCTTGTCCACCAATCCCTAGTCCTAATCCCCCACTAATCCATAATCCCTCATCCACTCCTACCACACCATCTCAACCTTGAGTATGCAAGTCTCTCATTTCAAAATTTCTCCAAGGACTTATAACAAAGAATACATCCCCCACTCCACACCTTGAAGTTGTGGAATTGTGCCATCCCAACCCATCATCCACAGTCATTAGTGACGAGACTCTTCTCCACCCAACACCTATCATTGATGTTACAACCCCTAGCACCACTCAAACTATCAAAACCATCACATCCTTTGAATCCACTAAGCCCCCATCTCCTACCGTCACATCTGCCAAATCCATTGAACACCAATGCCCTACTCTGAGAGTTGTCAAACCCATCGACGACACCCAAATCCAATCCACTTCTCCCACTTCTAATGTCACTAAAATCCATTCCGATGACTACATCGAATCCTCCATCCCTCCATCCTACCCACTTAAAGAGTCCCACCAAGACTCCATTATCATGCCTCCCGCACATGATTTGTCATGCCAAGAGCCTGATCCAAAGCATGCCGACATATCCCCTTCTCCAGATCAAGATCCTTCCATCCCATCTAGTCCACCTCAAGATCACAATCCCCCATCCATTCCATTCCATGATCCCCTTGTCATTCAAGATCCCATCGCTCCCTCTCCATCTCCATCGCATGAGCCTGCTACCACAAATCTAGATCCTATCATATCACCTATTCCCTCTCCTGATAGCACCCATCCAAATGTTGCTATCCCATCATCTCCCTCTCATGATCCCCCATCATCACCTAAAACTGCTATCCCTACACCGCTCGCATATCCCCTTGGTACTCTCACATTCTTCCATGGTGGCCTCCTTGTAGAAGAAAAACATAGTGTATTTACCACCCATCATCCTCCACCTACTAACAGACTCGCATCATGTTTTCAAAATAACACAAATCCTATCATGGATCGCATGCTCAAGAACATGAACTATCAAGGAAAAGGTCTCGGCTTTCATGAGCAAGGTATTTTAGAGCCCATCCAAGTCAAAGAACAAATTTGCATGCAAGGTTTGGGACCTATTTCCCAAAACTCACAATCTAAAGATGTTGGTACAACCTCTAGATGTCCTCAATGAGCCTTTTCCAAAAGGACTTCTGGCTCTTCCCATCGCTCTGCCAGATTATATGCGGCCATCTCTCCTCTATCATATCACCTCAAAACAACCGTCCATATTCCTCCTTCATCTGCTCCATCCATTTTGGGTCCTTACATCCCTCCATCCACCATCTCCCGTCCTTCATCTACTCTATCCATCTTGGGTTCGCATATCCCAAGATCCCCTCTTCCATCTCATATGTTCATCCATCCAACACCTATCCTTGTCATCCATCATAAAAATCCCTCTCGCATATCCCATAATCAGGATCAACAAAGGCACATACCTACACATTCTCCATCTACATGTAATCCTCCTCATCCTACATCCATTGCTCCACATCATCCATCTCCTCATACCCATCCCATTGCTACTAAAATCACTTTGGATGCTAAAGTAAAATGACATAAATCCAAACATCCACATGAATCTAAAGCTCCCAATGTCCCCTCTAAACGACATGTTGAAGAAAAGAAAAATCAAATCCACAATCCAAATCAAACCCATCGGCCACAAAGGCCCACTAAAGAAAAAATCAAAACCATGTGGATCCCAAAAAAAAAAGATGCAATGCCATCAAATGAAAAATCTGTAAGAACATCCAAAGTTGCTAATCCAAAAGCTAATCATACACCCCTTTCATCTCCTAAGTCTGTTTTGGGTCCCTGTGTCCCAAAATTCACTATTCCATCTCCTCCATTATCCCCATATTATCCATCCATTAATCCTCTTATCTTTTCACATCCATCACCATATGTGCCAATGTTGGTCCTGAACTCACCACCTCATCACACATCCACCCCATCATTCTATCCATACCCTTTCCAACATCCCATTCATTACCCCACATATCTCCCCCATCAAATCCCTCTAATTCATTCTTTTGCATAATCCATTTCTCCTAATAAGGTTGTACCAACATCCAACAGTTGGTTCAAACATGGGCTCTTAATACCTCATATAGAACTTGATGCTTGAGTCCTTCATCTATATCCTTATCGCATGTCTTCCAAATCCACTTATTCGCCTCCCTATCCTTATCCACATCCTTCCGCATGCTATCCAAAAAGCCAAAGAATCCAAGAAAAGCCAAAAAAATCCAAAAAAGTCAAAAAAGTAAAAAAAAAAAGATCAAAAAATAAAATAGTAAAGAGAAACAATCCGTCCAATGGTGAAAACTTGGAAAACAAGCACCTTGGATAAGTACCAAGATGAAAACCTAGAAAATAGGCGTCATGCGTAAATCCCCATCTGCACTTGGGGGTAGTTTCCTGATATGCATTCCCTCCATCCGCTATGCTTCCTGCTATGCTTCCTGCTATGCACCCATCTTCTTGCTATACGTCCTCTTCATTCATTCCCTCCATCTTGCCTATCTTACACACCCTATTTGTCATATCTCATTTATCCCGTCCCTCCATCCTTCTTGTGATCTTGATAAAATAAAATAAAAAAATAGGGCACCTATCTATGTATGCTTTGGACACCTCTTGGTATACATTCCCTTTGCACATGCTCTATCATATCCCTTAATCATCCATCCTATCCTCCTCCAGTTATCTCCTTCATTTTCCCATCTCTCATGCCTCATTATACATGACATATCTAGAGTGGGGGCATCTAGCTTCCTTTGTGATATAGTCCTTGGAGACATCCTTCATTCCATCAGAACAAGCCCTTCCATTTCCCTATCCTTATCTCCTTATCGATATATCCATTTCCCCATCCTTATCTTTTATCCCTCCACACAATCCTTATATCCATCTTCCCGTCCCTATCTTCCTATCCTTCCATCATGGCATCCATTTTCATCTATCCATCTGGTTACCTTTTCCTCATTCAAATCCTTATTCCTCTATCCAATCCACCCAAACAATCCTTTTCCTCCCCCCATCCTCTACCCTCATCCCATCTCATAATCCCTTGTCATTGGTATCTAGCTATAGGCTACTCCCCATGCAATCCAATTTCATCTATCTTATTGTCATCACTTCTGCTTCTTTTGCACATCTTTTCAATATCCTCCTCATCCCATCTTATAATCCCTTGTCATTAGTATTTCTCCATCATATCATCCTCCCAATTCATCTTTTGATGATTTGGATAACTATCCCATCCCTGAGCTTTGTGTAGTCACCATCCTCTGATCCAATCCAACAGGCCTATCATGTCCCATCCTATCAGTCCAATCATTTTATCCCATTATCTAGGGTTATCTCATCATCTTTTATCCATCACTTGTCTTTGGTCTCTCGTCAAACTACGTTGCCCCTGCGCTTTCACATAGGCAAGGTTGATCATTTGATCCACCCCCAGGGTTCCTTTATCGCCTATCATCAGTCTTTCTACTTTCTCCATCTGATCCTTTATCATCTATCATCAGTCTTCATCTCTTGTTCCTATTGTCTGTCTTGTCTTTATCATCCATCGAAGTCTCCTATTTTGTGTCATGTCTCTTGTGTCGCATCATCAAGTTATGCACTTATCTATTTGGTTCTTAACCAACAAGATCCACTTGTATCATCAGATCCAATCGATTCTGAATATCTTGCATCATATCGCTCTTTTAGTTTGGTATCCATCATCAGTCTCAGTAGGATGCATCCTTCCTAACAGACCTCATCAATCCCATCCATCCCCTTGATCCTATGGCAAAGGACGTTTGAAATTGATTGCAATCTTTTGATACTTTTGGATTTTGTTTATCATTTGAGCTCCCTATCATCACTTCTCATGGCTGCTTTGATCCATCATATTATGGTGTGCTTTGACTAGTCAACATAGGGGTGTATCTTGATATTTTATTTTTCTTCTCGGTTGTCCCACGTAGTACCCACCAAGATCTCTGAGGTCTTATGTTACGCCGGGGCATCCTTTTGTGCTTGTGGTTATCCCAATACCTAGCCCGACCAAGGTCATTGCGACTTTGGGGTGTTGAGACAGCCTTCTTGTTTGTTATGTTTGTTTTATGCATTAGACACTAATCCGCCTTGGTTCTTCATACCTTGGCATGTTGTGTCTTATGATATAGCAAAAATCAGTGCTCCCATGATGGAAAATTGCATTTGGATTGCATTTATCTTCATCCTCTCATCTATCAAAATACCCCCATCCATTCATCCTTCATCGCGCTCCCCTCCCAATCTCCTACCGCCTTTTCATCCTTTCTTACCCATCACTTTGCATCATCTTCTTCATCTCCCCTTGCATCACCTCATCCATTTCGAGAGCACACCCTTGTTCTCTTGAGCCCGCATGTCCTCTCTAGGGGGCATCCTTCATCCCTAATTTTTCATCATTTTTTTTTCCTTCCTAGTCACTCCTTTGAATGACTGGGGCATCTTTCTCAATCTAACCATCTTCTTCTAGGTTCTATGTTTTAATATTCTTTGAAATGATGCTACTTCATAACATCATCTCAAAGAGGGGAAAAATGTAGACACCTAAATTTGGACATTTAATTTATCCAAATTTATCCCCTTTCATCTAAACATCCCCTTATCTGCATTAATTAAGTAATATCACTATTATTTAATTAATTCCTCTAAAGTTCTTCTAATCCCTAAGGTATCTAGTTAAATAATTAAATACCTCCCCTCTTTCATCAAACACATTTATTTAATTCCTCATATGTCACTTCCTCCATCATTTTTATCTAATCCTAATCCATCTTCTAATCTCATCATTAGGATGTGCACATGCCTAATCCTTGATTAGGATGTGTCACATCCTCCAACTTTTGCAAGTTGGCCTCTAATCTCTCTTAGCCACCTAACCCTCCTCTAATCCTTCATTAGCTCAATTTATGCTTATGCGATTGATGCTCCCATGTTTTACAAATGAGGGGTGAGCTCAATTTATAGGCTCCTTGAATACAATTCAATGGCCAAGATTGATTTCGAATCAACGACCGAGATTACAAAATAAAACCCTAATTAGGGTTTGTCACAACTAACTACCTCTCGACCAATGAGAAAATTACATTTGGGGACACTTGTCCTTCTGCTAAATATAAACCAACAATAAAAAGTTGTTGCATTATGGAGTGTTGGGTTCATTGAACCTAGACATGCTGGCTTGGAACAATTTGATTGGTTGGAAGATGACGAGGCACCATCTCAGCGTGTTGGATGTCCCCCTTGATCACTTTGTTCTTTTCCATGTTCTTGCATTAGAATATCTTTCTTTGCCAATGACTGTGCCCTTTGTGCTTACATTTGAGGTATGGAAATCTCCCCTTCGAGCAGATGTCTAGACTTAAAGTTATTAAACTTTTCTTTCATGATTGCTTTGAAATTCTTTCAAGTGCCTTAAATTTGGAGAAGAACTCCCCTGTGCTTTCACCACAATGGAGGAAATTGGAGCTTTCTCTGTGAAATATTTCCCATACTTAGCCAAATTTTGGCTATTTAATTTCATTTTGTAACACCTTCATGTGGACCATTCAACACTTAGCCAAGGTTTTGGCCATCTCTATGCTCGAATGAACTTTTCCCATGGATTTTCCTTCAATTCTGATTTTGGCTTGTGCTAAGTAGTTCAAAATCCATCCTTGGACAAGGATTTTGTTCATTTCCTTTTTACTTTTCCTCTTTATTCCTCTTCATTGTTCCTGTTTTCTTTCCAACACCTAGTCAAAATTTGATTCTTTTGTTGTAGGAAAATTCCACACTTAGCCATTTTTTTGTTTCCTCTTGGAAAATTTTACCATGTTTGTTTCTAACCTTGGTGGACTTTGGCACATGTCATGCCATTTTTCTATTATGCTTGAGCGGAATTCCTCATTGGCAAGCCACTTTCCTTGCTAACTGGGCAAACTTCATGATCTACAGGCCATTCTTGGGCGAACTTTGGACTTGGCAAGACATCTTCATTTTAGCCTTGGAAAATTTCATGATTGGTTGGCCATGTTGGGAAAAGTTGCTGATCGCTTAGGGAATTTCCTTGACACTTAACCAAATTTTGAAATTTTATTCTCCAAGGTATCAACACTTAGCCAATTTTCTGAGTTTTTCTCCCAAAGGTATCAATACTTAGCCAATTTTTGAGTTTTCTTTTATCCTCTTGGCTAGGCGGACTCTACTTGTGCTTTGCCAAGGTTGGGTGGACTTTACTTGTGTCTTACCACTTCTTGGTGGACTTGTCTTCATTCTTGACATCCTCACTTCAACCTTGGGCGGACTTCTTCATGTGCATGCCATTGTGCAAGGAAAAATTCATCAAGTGCTTGAAATTTTCTTTCTTGGCCTAAGGCAGACTTCAAGATATATGTTTTCCATCTCCTATTTTCAACATGGGGAAGACTTTAAGTTGTTTTTGCCATGTATGCTTTGAGCTAGGCCGACTTTACGTTGTCTTTGTCATGTATGATTTGAGTTGGGCAGAATTTAACTTTTTCTTGGACAAAAATTATTCAAGCCAAGGGCGGACTTGACACTAGTTTGGACATAGCTTTTCTTTCCCAAGCGGACTTTGCATCATCTTGGACATTTTTCTTGACCATGGGCATGGTGGACTTTGCTTGTGCCTTGCCAAGATTGGGCAGACTTTCTCTTGACTTAGACATGCTTATTTTCCTTCCAAGAAAAAACCAAGAGAGGTTATTTTAGAGGGGCACAACACAACCCCATAGGCTCAAATGAGAAGTTTCTAAGCGTCATGGTGTCCGAGTAATGGCATGCTGAAGGTTGCAACCATTTTGCACTTCAAACTCCTAAGGGATTCAGCTGATTGAACATAGCTCGAAGCAATTTAGAGCGTTTGGGTGTAAAATAGGACTATGCCTAGCGTAAACGTACCCACTCGAATACGTTGGAACAGTTAGTTTGGTCACACAGGTTGCAAAACGAAAATTGCACCACTTTGCAACTTTGCACTACTTTCATTTAACAACTTTTTCCCTAAGTGAAATCTCACCACCATAGGAAAACGCCTCTGAGATAGCAAAAATTGAGATAGGTTATTGTAGAGGGGCACAATACGATCCCATAGGATTAGACGAGAAGTTTCTAAGCATCACGATGTATGAGTAACGTCATGTTTAAGTTTGCAGCCATTTTGCACTTCAAACTCTTAAGTGATTCAGCTGGTTGAATGTAGCTTGAAGTGATTTGGCGCATTTGGATGTGAAAGAGGACCATGCCTAGCATAAACGTACCCACTCGGATGCATTGGAATAGTTATTTTGGTCACACGAGTTGCAGAACGAAAGTTGCACCACTTTGTAACTTTGCACTACTTGCATTTGATAATTTTTTTTCTAAGCAAAATCTCGCCACCACAGAAAAAACCTCTGAGATAGAAAAAATTGAGAGAGGTTATTGTAGATGGAAACAACACAATCCCATAAGATTAGATGAGAATTTTCTAAGCATCACGGTGTCCGAGTAACAACATGCTGAAGTTTGTAGCCATTTTGCACTTTAGACTCTTAAGGGATTCAATTAGTTGAATGTAGTTTGGAGTAATTCGACATGTTTGGGTGTGAAAGAAGACCATGCATAGCGTAAAAATACCCACTTGAACATATTGGAATAGTTATTTTAGTCACACGAGTTGTAGAACGAAAGTTGCACCACTTTGCAACTTTGTAGTACTTGCATTTAACAACTTTTTCCCCAAGCGAAAACTTGCCACCATAGGAAAACACCTCTGAGATAACAAAAAATGAGAGAGATTATTTTAGAGGGACACAACATGATCCCATAGGCTTAGACGAGAAGTTTCTAAACGACATAGTGTCCGAGTAATGTCATGTTTAAGTTTGCAGCCATTTTGCACTTCAAACTCTTAAGGGATTTAGCCGGTTGAATGTAGCTTGAAGTGATTCAGCGTGTTTGGATGCAAAAGAGGACCATACCTAGTGGAAAATTACCCACTCAGATGCGTTGGAAGAGTTAGTTTGGTCACACGAGTTGTAGAACAAAAGTTGCACCACTTTGCAACTCTGCATTAGTTGCATTTGACAACTTTTTCCCCAAACGAAATCTTGCCACCACAAGAAAACGCCTTTGAGATAGTGAAAACTGATAGAGGTTATTGTAGAGAGGCACAAAAAAATCCCATAGGCTTAGGAGAGAAGTTTCTAAGCATCACAGTGTCCGAATAATGTAATGCTAAAGTTTGCAGCCATTTTGCACTTCAAACTCTTAAGGGATTTAGACAGTTGAACGTAGCTTAGAGCGATTCAACGTGTTTGGGTGTGAAAGATGACCATTCCTAGCATAAGAATACCCACTCAGACACGTTGAAATAGTTAGTTTGCTCACATGAGTTGCAGAACGAAAGTTGCATCACTTTGCAACTTTGCACTACTTGCACTTGACAACTTTTTCCTCAAGTGAAATCTCGCCACCACAGAAAAAACCTCTAAGATAGAAAAAATCAAGAGAGGTTATTATAGAGGGGTACAACATAATCCCATAGGCTTAGACAATAAGTTTATAAACCTCACGGTTTCTAAGTAATGTCATGCTAAAGTTTGTAGCCATTTTGCACTTCAGACTCTTAAAGGATTCAGCCGGTTGAATGTAGTTCAGAGCGATTCATCACATTTGGGTGTGAAAGAGGACTATGCCTAAAGTAAATGTACCCACTAGAATGCATTGGAATAGTTAGTTTGGTCACACAAGTTGCAGAACGAAAGTTGCACCACTTTGCAACTTTGCACTACTTGCATTTAACAACTTTTTCCCCAAGCAAAATCTCGCCAGCACAGGAAAAAACCTCTGAGATAGAAAAAATGATAGAGGTTATTGTAGAGGGGCACAACATGATCCTATAGGCTCAGACGAGAATTTTCTAAGCTTCACAGTGTCTGATTAAAGTTATGCTGAAGTTTGCAACCATTTTTCACTTTAGACTCTTAAAGGATTCAATCGGTTCAATGTAGCTCAGAGAGATTCAGCGTGTTTGGGTGTGAAAGAGGACTATGCCTAATGTAAATGTACCTAATCAGATGTGTTGGAATAGTTATTTTGGTCACACGAGTTACATAACGAAAGTTGCACCACTTTGTAACTTTGCACTACTTACATTTGACAACTTTTTCCCTAATCGAAATCTTGCCACCATAGGAAAACACCTTCGATATAGTGAAAACCAAGAGGGAATCAATACAATCCTATAGGTTCAGATAAAAAATTTCTAAGCGTCATGATGTCCGAGTTACGTCATGCTAAAGTTTACAACTATTTTGCACTTCAGACTCTTAAAGGATTCAACTTGTTGAACATAGCTCGAAGCAATTCGACACATTTGGATGCAAAAAAGGACCATTCTTAACGTAAATGTACCCACTTGGAGTCGTTGGAACAATTATTTTTGAAGTGTTACGGTGTCTGAGTAAAATCATGCTGAAGTTTGCATCCATTTTGCACTTCAGACTCTTAAGGGATTCAACTGGTTGAATGTAGCTTGGAGTGATTCGGTGCATTTGGGTGCGAAAGAGGACCATGTCTAGCATAAAAATACCCACTTGGACACGTTGGAATAGTTATTTTTGTCACATGAGTTGCAGAATGAAAGTTACACCACTTTACAACTTTGCACTACTTGCATTTGATAACTTTTTTCTCAAGCAAAATCTTGCCACCACAAGAAAATACCTCTGAGATAGCAAAAACTGAGAGATGTTATTGTAGAGGGGCTCAATACAATCCCATAGGCTCAGATGAAAATTTTCTAAGCCTTACGGTGTCCAAGTAACGTCATGCTAAAGTTTATATCCATTTCAGACTCTTAAGGGATTCAATTGGTTGAACGTAGCTTGGAGCGATTCGGTGCGTTTGGGTACGAAAGAGGACCATGCCTAAACATGAATAAACAACTTCCAGTTGCTTTCCCCATGAACTACAACAAGATGAATCTTGAACTTCCACTATTTGACAATAAGTTGTAGTTTTGACTTCTATACAATTTTGCAATTTTTGCAATATTTTGCAACTTAGACCTTCCAACCACCTAAAGACCTATAAAAAGACTCCTTACATCATTAAATGGTCTAAATGACCTTATATTTTGAAGAAAAAGACTCAAATACCCCTAAACAACCAAAAGACCTCAATTGTCAACATTTGCATAAAATGCTCTTGGTGCCCCTACACCAGTTAGTGCTTAGGGTGTCTTAATGTTTTTGGTCATGAATAAGGTCCTTTGTGATGCAATGAAAGGGAGGTACACAACTATCCAACCTCAAATTCACTTGAAGAAATAAAAATTCCTACCTTCAAACCCTAACAAGGGTGACTATTCTCAACTTCATTGTTCAGTCTTGTAGGTGTGCAACCTAGGTTTTCCTCTCACAACTTTGAAGAGACCACTCAAAGCCACAAATAAACTACCATTTTAGGAACCCATTAGGGCACTTTTAAACATATTGTAGAATCACATGTACTTACTTTGGAATGATACCATCAAATTGACCTTGAACGCTCGAAAAGGGGCTCCAATTAGCCCATTTTAACAAAGGAAATCTCCTTCAATCTTGCTGCACACTCAAAATACCATTGGACAGTCCTCAAACTGCCTCCAAAACCACAAATTCTTCAACCACTAAGTCAAAACTCGCTTGCTAAGACCCTCTTTCATGAAACCCTCATTTTTTACCAAATAAGCAAGTGTTTATTGAAAAACCCATCTCCAGACCTCATTCAACCTCAAAATATTTTCAAACACTCTTATTTCACCCTACACAAACTTAATTCACCTTCAAATCATGCTGCGCCCAAAGTTCTCACACATTTCTTTCTTAAAACCTCTCAATTTCACCCATTTTCACTCTTTGTTCAACTAGGGCTTCAAGCTCAAACATCCAAATGACCTACCATGCCTTTGCATACCTTCTATCACATCAAAATCCACCTGATAACACTGAAACAACTAGGTTCTAACCTTCTTTCAAACTATTGTTTCAATCTGCTACTTCAAGCTATGCCTCCTAGGCCTAAATTCATGCTTTTTCCACAAGGGCAGCGTGGAAATTGGTCGCGTCCATAAAAGGATATACAAGTCACAAAAAATTTTAACCTAAAAATTGGACATTCCAATAGGCGACTAACATCTTCGTATGGTCGTTCATTTACATTGTCAAACCAGGGAACACATACTTGAAATGGAGCGGCACTATATGTGCACTAAGAACCAATTTCAGTCACGATTTACTAGAAATAAATGCGTTAAAGGAATTCTACTTAGGCTACAGAAATGTAATGCGAAGCCTTCTAAACTTAATCAAAGCAGAAATCATAACGACTATGATTAAGAAACAAACTATGAACTGGCCTTATGCTGCATAAACAAACACAGGGATGGATTCTCGATGCTGTAGGAACAATATAAGACTGAGTTTGCGCTGAAACTTTCAAGAATAAAATCTAACTTATAATCAACAGGGAATAAACAACTAACTAACTAACTACAAATAGATACTAAGTGGGCCCCTTTAGCAAGCATCAACCAATTTATGTCCCCTTTAGCAAGCATCAACCAATTTATGTAAGAATTGAACTCAGAACTTCATCAGCTTTTATTCATAAACTTCGAATGATATACATTGTTCTACTTATATGGAAACTAACACAAAAACACTATTTCTTATTATAATACTAACTTTTACATACTCTGCTTACTCACTCGCATAGGAGGAACACTTATTTAAACCAGAAAAGCAACTAACTAATTTAACAGAGAAAGATGTGGACATAAATGTATCCTGAAACTGAGGAACAAACTTCTCATAAATGAAAGCATATCCATTCAACACGATCAGAGAGAATTTAGCATTCCACTCTTCCTAGATTAATGATCATTTAGATTTCTTTCCAACGACCCAGTCAGAGAGTCTTCGCTGGAACAACTACCTCGATGTCATGCTGGAAATGGACTTTACTGTAGGACCGAGATTTGCTATGCTTGGACTCGTTCATGCTCTCTTCAACAACCTACGATGCTCAAGGCGACAGAGGCGAAAGAAAGCACGCGTGGAAAACAACACGATACATTCATTAATCACATATTAAATCTATTTCATTATTCAAAAACCACATGCATTATATTAGTCATTTGGGAGGTCAAACGAGGTAATTAATAGGACACATAGAGATGTTAAGCTGCATGAATATAGGAATGTATTGCTACAAGATACTACCCAATTTCAGATAAAAAATCTTTAATCAAAGAGTTAAAACAACCATTAACAATAAGAGTAAGGGTATTAAAAATACATCATAATACTCAAATTATGAGCATATTTTGGGCTCATCATCTGCCGCCTACTTATCCTAATGATGTTCCTCCAGCATTAAGCTTTTTGGTTGTTTCTCTGAACTCCATAGGAGTAGTATGGCTCTGAATTAAAGTTCTAAATTTGTAGTAGAATCCTTTAAAATTTTGCCATCTTTCATATCTGCGGGTTTTTGTATCCTCATTGACATTTGTAGCTCAATAAGGATAGAGTGGCCACATTAAAACTGGAGGTCGAAATGTTATTGGCAACCATAACTCAAACCTCTTTTGAACTCCAAGTTGCATGTACTTCTCTATCCTTCTAAGGGCTGCTTTAGAGTTTAGAGGGCTATGAGGCTTAGATTTCCTCAGACCAAGAACCAATTTCTCCCATCTCTTCTCAATTCTAGAAGATGAAAGATTCCAAAACAAATATGGTTTGCTTTTGAATTCTTCATACACTTGCTTACTGATATCAAATATTTGTATTCTTTTTGTTTGATCATTGAACCCATACGCAACAGTAAGCCAAGTTTTCAGCATTGTATAAGGATATGAGCTTTCAGGTCGCAGTGGGATAGGCTCATCTCTTTCAACCTCTTCATAGGCCTCCAATTGTTTGCCATAATTAGTTTCATTAGCCGCCCAATAAATGAGTGACCTCAAATGAATATCACCAATATAAAGAAGTGGATTCCACTCTATTTCAGAGGGAATTATCAAAGCATGCAAATAAAATTCACATAAAGAATTCTTCAGTCAACTAGGGGCTACTTGGTATGCCTTATAAAATTCTTTGGCTGTATGAATAATAGGATCTAAATTCCTTGAAATTCTCATTAATTGAAACCAAAAAAATTGTTCTTTTAAGCACATAGCATAAACCCTAGGCAGTGGTCTATATTCCACAATTTTACTAGTTATTTTCATCATTTCATCCATTTTCTCTTTCATTTCCTAGATTTCTTGTTTCTGCTTTTCAATTTCTCTTTTCAATTTCTTCTTCTCTTCTTCCCAAATACTTTGTTGAATTTCAGTCTTGGCTAAGTGGCAGAAACTCAAGGTTTGAAATGTGACCGACCTCCATGTGGTCCTAAGGTATTCCAAAAATTCAATAAAAAATGTCTTCTTATAAACAACCATTGCTTGACAAGTTGCAGGGGGTAATGAGGTTTCATTGGACACTTCTAATTGTTTAGGTTGTTCTTCATCTTACTGCAGGATGAATTCTTGTTGTTGCACAGAAGGAGATTGCACTTCCTCTAAAAATTTTCTAGCTGCCTCAGCCAAGTCATAAAAACTTGGAATTCCCCTTTCATTACTACTAGCATGTTGTGCTTCCTCAACTTCCATTGGCTTATTTTGCATTTCCTCAGAAACAATAAGTGGGCTATGTGGAACATTCTCAGGTACATTCTGAGAATCATCATGATTTTATTCTTCAGAGTCCTCTGAAATTATTATAACTTCAGGTTGAGTAGATGTTGAGGTGACTTTACGTTGTTTCCTTGCTGAAACTCTTTTTGGCAATGTTGCAGCTACAGGAGGCACTCTTGTGGCTTTCCTCTTTTTGACTTGCCTAGAGGATTCAGACTCAACAGAAGAAGATGATGGTGAAACTATAGTGTCAACAGGTGTTGCTGCAAGAGAAGATGCTGCAAGAGAGGAACACTGTTGTTTTTTAATATAAGGGTCAGATTTTGGGGTTTGTTCTTCCCTAGATGACTTTCCTACCTTTGTTTTTCCTTTTTCTCTTCTACTAGCAGACTTGGTTTGTACTCGAGTAGAGGGTTCTAGTGTGGAGGCTACATGAATAGATGTTGCAGGGGGTGCTCTAGGGGGCTCTGGAAGTTGTAGACCCTTTAGGGAAAAAAATTCTTGCCAAGAAAGGGGTGATACATCCCTCAGGGAACGTTCAATCAAAAGTTTAATGAGGGCATGATGGGTGATAGAGTTGTCCCTACTCCTCTAGATTTCATGGGCACATTGTTTTAAAAGGTTTAACAAAAAGCTTGGAACATTGACAGCTAAACAATGCCTCATATGTCTCAATAATTTAAAATGATAGGAATGTAAATAATAAAAACGTCCCTCACAAGTCAAGTACCTGATTATAAGGATGGCATATTTCGAGTATGGAAAAGGCAGTGACACTCGTTTGCATCCTTGTTTGGAAACCTCCAAGGGTCCATCAGTTGGTACTGTAAATTCTTCCCTAGTAGAGACAGCATCTGAAGAAAAATTTTCTCCTACTGCCAGAAGCCCAGTTACTTCTACAATCTGCTCTTCTATAACAGGTACTATCAAACCCCACATTGTAGCTTCTCCCTCTACAAGAGTTCTCAAAAACTCGTCTGTAGCTTCCTCATTAAAAGAATCTAACCTTTGAAAATAATTCAACCAACCACAATTGTTGAATGCTTGAACTACTTGACGATTTTGCGTCAAGAGCTCATGAGCTACAGGCTCATGTCTTACTGATTGGCCACCCATATTCGCAAATTAGCCCTGCTCAAACATTTTCTAAAAATTCAAAAAACTTCTTCTGCTCTGCTTCTTTTTACTTCTTTCTGTCCTTCTGTCACTTTTCTCTACTTTTCCAAGAATGACTTAGAAGATAATTGCATGAAATGACTGTTAGGAACTACTCAAATCAATAGTTAATTGTTGTTTAGGATAAAACATGCAGTCATATTTAGAAAGTACAAGAAAATAAAAATATCTTATTAGTTGTGATAGTGACATAAGAAAAGGTTTGAAATGGTTAATCCTGCCCCCTACTTAAAATTTTACATGTGTCCACACATGTGTAAAAGGACAGTGAAGAATAGGCAATAATGACTGATATGTACATAACAGTTGATGAATAAATGAAATAAATAAACAATGTGACAATAAAAGATATCGTGTAGCTTGTGATAAATGCTTGTACATGCTCAGAAAGAGTACAACTCAACATGAAATGACGGTTGGAATTGAAACCATAAATGAGGGTGGTACGACATGATGGATTACATGGAAGAAAAGGAAATGAATGGCAGGAATGGATGGGAAACAAAGAACGTGGCTTCCTTTAGAAAAAGAAACCTTTATTAGGGGCATGCAACATGGAATTTTAAAGAGATGTTGTAGGAAGATCAGTGGCCACATTCGAAATGAACTACTTCAGAAATTCTTCTTTGGACGCTGGCTTATGATACAACTGAAGACGGTATCCATTATCCAGTAGCTTGAATAAAAAAGGATCTATTGTAGCTAACTGAATTGAACCATTATCAAACACATTTTCTATTTCATAAGGACCAAGCCACTTGTGGTGAGTTTACCTTGATTTTCCTTGTATTTGGAGTCATAGAGCAGTGCTCAGTCACTGGCAGAGAATTGCTTAGTTTTGACATGGTGGTCATGCCATTTTTTCCTTTGCTGCTGGATAGCTTCAGTATGTTGCAAGGAAACTTTCCTTAGCTCATCCAATGCATTCAACTGCAGGAGGCATTCCTTTTGAGCTTCTGAAATATCAATGTTAAGCTGGAGAGCAGTCCTCAAGGTCTTATGCTCAAACTATATTGACAACATAACATTCTTGCCATAGAGTAACTCAAAAGGAGTAAACCCTATAGTTATTTTCCATGTTTTCTTATAGGCCCAAACTACTTCAGGAAGGTGACTGCTCCAATCCTTCTTGTGTAATTGGACTGTCTTAGTAAGGATTGCCTCAATTTCTTTGTTGGTAACCTCTGCCTGACCATTTGCTTGAGGGTGGTAGGGGCTAGACTTTCTATGTCTGATCTTGTAATCATTCATTAGTGCAGTGATTAAGTTTGATATAAACTGAGTTCCTTGATTAGTAACAAATTCCCTTGGAACTCCAAACCGAGTAAAAATTTGTTCATACAGGAACTCAACAACTTTATTGTCATGGGCATGTTGCATTGCTTTCACTTCTACCCACTTGGTTACATAATCAGTACACACCAAAATATATGATTTCTCATTGGATGGAGGATCGATAGGCCTAACAAAATCCATGCCCCACTTGGAAAATGGATTGACTACCACTTGTGGATTCAAGGGCATTTCATCAGACTTTGTTGGTCTCCCCATTCGTTGACATCTATCACATTTCCTGGTGTAGGCTGCAACATCTTTGTGTAGTGTGGGCCAATAGTATCTTGTAGTAAGCACTTTCATAGATGTTCTCTTGGCTGTAAAGTGCCCACTACATGGCTCATCATGACAGGCATGCAAAATGTCATAGGTCTCATATTCCCTAACACATCTTCTCATGACTTAGTTAGGTCCTATGTAAAATAAACAATCTGCAATCTATGAAAAGTTAAAACTTTTCTCTACCAACAATTGCCTTTCTTTTGGTGAGAAATAGGCTGGAATCTTGTTGGCTGCTAAATAATTTGCAATATCTACATACCATGGAGTTTGAGTAGTAATGGAAAAAAAATGTTCATCTGGAAAGCTATCATCAATTTCCTCTAGAGGTGTAGTTGTTTGAAGTCTTGAGAAGAATTCAGCCACCACATTAGCTCGGCCTGACTTATCAATAACTGTGATATCAAATTCCTACAATAATAGGAGCCATCTTGCTAATCTGCTAGATATGGAAGGCTTATTCATGAGGTACTTTATTGCTGCATGGTCTGTATGAACAAATATTTGGTAACCAGTGACATAATGTCAGAACTTGTTCAGGGCATATACAACTACTAGCAATTCTTTCTCTGTGATAGTATAGTTTAATTCAGGACCTTGAAGGTTTTTGCTAATGAAATATATGGCATGCTCAATGGAATTCTCATTCTATCCTAAAACTACCCCTATGGCATAATTAGAAGCATCTGTGTGTATATGAAAGGGAAAACTCCACTTCGGTCCTTGAAGAACAGGTGCCTGAGTAAGTAAGTTCTTAAGCTATAGGAAAGATTTATCACAGGCCTCAGTCCAGTTAAATTCAAAATCCTTAGTTAATAAGGCATATAATGGACTAGCTATTTTGCTGAAATTTTTGATAAATCTTCTATAATATCCAGCATGTCCTAGGAATATTCTAACATCCTTTTGTTTTATAGGTGTTGGAAAAGTTAGAATAACTTCTATTTTTATAGGATCAATTTGAATTCATGCTTGAGAGATATGATGGCCTAAAACAATTCCCTCTTGCATCATCATAAAACATTTCTCACTATTCAAATATAAGTTTTGCTCCTGACATCTTTTCAACACTTTTTCCAAATTGGCTAATGCTTCTTCATAAGTAACTCTATAAGTAGTGAAGTCATCCATGTAGATCTCCATAGAATCATGAGAAATGTCAGCAAAAATACTAATCACTACCCTTTGAAATGTTGCAGGTGCATTACACAGTCCAAAAGGTAAAACAGAGTAGGAAAAAGTACCCCATGGACTGGTAAAAGTTGTTTTGTCTTGATCCTTAGGGGCAATTCTAATTTGATTATACCCACTATATCCATCCAAAAAGGAGAAATACTTTTTACTAGACAATGAATCTAGCACTTGGTCAACAAATTGCAGTGGAAAGTGATCATTTTTAGTTGTTGTGTTCAACTCCCTGTAGTCTACACAAACTTGTCATTTTCCACCTTTTTTAGGGACAATCACTAATAGAGATACCCACTGATTGTTTGAAATGGGGTAGATTAAACCAGCATCAAACAATTTCTGGAGCTCTATTTTAACTATTTCCCTGAGTGCTAGGTTTATCCTTCTTTGAGGCTGTCTAACAGGTAAACATTATTCCTTAATGTAGATCCTATGAGTATAGAGTTGAGGATCTATTCCCTTCATATCCCCATAGTCCCATGCAAAAACTCTGTGTTGATCTTGCAACATTGTGACTATGGCAACTTGTTGAGATTGAGACAACTTATTATTGATGTTCAGACAGCAGCCTGGGGATACTTCTACTTGCTTAATAAGATCATTCATGGAGGTTGTC
>VDFB02354204.1:0-18532 GCA_007258455.2 Sequoia sempervirens
ATTGCGAATTCGCTTTAACATGTTAAATGGACCTGTTGAACAAATTTTAAACAGATTTAGCTTGTTCTATAGATGGTGCAAGTGATTTAAAAGCTTCTAATCCACTCCTAGATTATCAGTTCTAACTAATGAACCACATTGTATTCCCTCGGAGCAGAAAGAATATCAGGGGAGGGTGATCCCCATTGCCCTACCCTTATATTCCAATTCCCAAGTCTTTGGGCAGAGCCTTCTTGGCTGCAAAAAAATAGGAAAGAATTGACACTTATTTATTTTACCTCCAATATCAGGTCACTTTCCTGTCTACAGCTTTTTAATAGTACTTTAATTGCTGGGAAGCTGTTGTCTAAAGAAACAGAGCTTTGAGAAGAGTCTTCCAAAATATGAGATATAGTGTCAAATTTCCACATATTTCCTTTCAATAAGGATATCACATGCCAAGATAGGATTAGTATCTTATGAGGTTTCAGTAAGGACTTCTCTTCCTGGAAAATATTTGAGGGCACTTAACTTTGCAGAGCAGTTTACAAAACTCTGTATCAGGAATTAATCATCAGCAGGCAGTTCACCTGGAAAGATAACTGATTGACTCTTGCCTGAAGAATTCAGCTAATGAAATTCTCTGATGAATACAGTTCCAATTAATTTGTTCTATAACTTAAAGGTCCTAGCAGGAATTTTCAATTTCATAAACAATATTCCATGAAAAAAATAATGCAAACAGACTAGAGATTCCAACAAATTTCCTCAACTCATACAGGCAAAAGTTTGTGTTCCAAAATATTTGAGGACCGCATGTTAAGAAGCCAGATTTGGACTCAGATAAAAACTGATTTGAAGAATATAATAAGAGTATAGTAGGCCTTTGGAGTAAAACATTTATGGAAAGTTATAAAACTACACACTTCCAGAAAGAACTTTCACTTCTCTCAATGTTCTACAGGGTTCTTCAATTTAGAACTTTATCAGATATGACAAGTTATTGACTCGGGATTTAATTTTTCCAAATATTAAAGATGGTCTAGTGGCAAAACTTTAAAAAGATAAGCTGCCCAATACACTACCAAACAGTATTGGACATTTAGGCAATCTAAACATTTTCCAAAATATCTAGGAGTGAAAGTTAAGAACTACTGGCATGCAACCAATATAGAGCTTTCATTGAAATATTTCAGAAAAAATGCAGAAGAGACAAATAATTTAATAACAAACAGGCCGTAGAGATACTAAAATAGAGGTCTGGGAATCATCCAAACCTAATTATGAAAGATAAAATATTGTTTATTGGAATATTCTCAATCAATAAATATATATATATATATATATATATATATATATATATATCAGTGTCTACAAATTATCAAGTAGGGTAATGGGACACCTTTTAATAGATTTAGAGAGAGAAATTAGAAATATGTCTTGGTTGGTCTGGTCCAGAGAAAGATATCAAGTTGAACTTAGATGGTGCATCTAGAGGGAATCCAAGGGTAGCTAGTGCAGGTTATTTGATGTGGTGTCATATTGGTTCCTTCTTATTTAGCTGATCTGATTATCTTGGTTCTAAAACCAACAATGAAGCTGAATGAGAGTCACTTATTGCAGCTTTAATATTAGCAGGTAAGGAGACTTTCAGTGAGATTGAAATCGAAGGTGGCTCTCACATAATACAAGTGTTGAAAAAAAGCAACAGTCCAAATTGGAGGATGAAAGCTTATGTGGGAATCTATGGTATGGATAAAAAAGGCTTGCCACAGTCAAGTATATGCATTGCTTCCATGAACAAAATAAAGCAGCAGACCTTTTGGCAAATGAGTGAACAGATTGTTGAATATTATCTTCTATTGAAAGTGAAGATTTTAGGGACTGGGGGGTCTTAACTTTATTTTTGGAATTGATAAATTAGGGCTCGTCTAACTTTGATATTATCTTCCCAATGCTTGTTCTTTTTGGCTTTTGGCTGCAGCTGGAATAATGGTTAATAGTTGTAAGATATGATGAAAAACCTAGCCAAGATGCAAATGAATGAGGGAAAGCAAATATAGAAATAAAAAATGAGCAAGAAATAAACTGTATTCTACTCAAGAAAATGCAAAAGCTTACAATGAGCTTGAGAATTGAGATTACAAAGGGCATGCCTTGGTTATATGTCATGTCCCCTTCTAGTTGACATCTCTCAGAGCACAGGATTAGCCTATTATGCGACCCTCGTAGGCTGATAAATTGGATAGAGGGTCTTGATGGAGCTTGGCTCAGCTTCAGATTGTCAGTACTTGATCAGTTGGCTTTCATTCGGGCTCATTCAGACACTTTTAGCCTGAGTTGCTATTTTTAGCAGTATCTGGCACTCAGCGTGGAACCCCTGCTATTTTTAGCAGTATGGATTGATAGCGTTCAGAATCACTTCAGTGTTCGTCAGCTTCAGACGGCTCGTGCATCGGATGAATAATGAGAGAGATATTAATATTTAATTGAATTAATTAAATATTAGTTAATTGGAGTTTATAATATAAAGTTCTAATATTTTATTATAACTTAAGTGATTTCAGTGAAGGGGTCGCCCATCATCAGAAAGGGGCCATTTGACGATTAAATTTATAATTAAATATTTGAGCTGAGACTATTGAAAAGAATTAAAAAGAAAAAGTCGAAATTTTAATGATTTCCTATTATTAAGGAAATCGCACTTTTCATGAGTATAAGCAGTTTGCTTGGAAATTGGAGCCATTATGTCATATTGAGTTATTGAAAATTGATCAAGTTTGGTCTGAGCACAGAAACTTAGGGTTTCAGTCTCGAATGCATTGGGGAACGAGCCATCTCCAGTGAAAGCAGTTCAGAGGGTGTGAGATATCACCTGATTTATTGCCAGATAAGAGATTTCTTCATCCAGAAGAAATTACAGAGCTTCAGAGATATTTAATCTTCGGGGTTTCAATTATCTCATTCATCCAAAAGAGTTCTTATATCAAGGCGCCTATTTCTTCACATCAGGAGACCTTCAGAGGGAGCCGTACCTTTTTATTAATTGCTACTGACACCAGTCGTACCATTTTACAGCAGGTCCGTACCAGCAGCAAGGGCCGTACTTGTTGTCTTGAGAAAAGCGCTCAGCTTTTTGGCATTCAGTCTTCACTCACAGAAGCGCCTATCTATCTGGCATTGTTTTGGATCTCTGAACGGAGGGAGAAAGTGGTAATCATTGTTGCCATACCAGATCAAAGGCATTCTTCATCTTGCTGCAATAAAACCAGGTTTTCATAAAATATTATTGCTTTTTGATTGCATGTATCTGGATCCTTATTGTAATCATCTTCGAAGTTTATTAAATAGACTAGCAACTGGAGATTCAATGATTTCAATCATTTACGGAGTTATTTGAATTTATTTAGATTTTATATTATTTTATTGCAAAATCGCATTCTTTCATTATTCATGCAAAAAACCCAAAAACAGTCAAAAAACCAAAAATACACAAAACATTCAGAAAAACAGTCAGATTCGGAAACAAGGGGAAACTAGGGTTTCTACAGTGGTATCAGAGCTAAATCCTGCCATCCTAAGGGTTTAGCAGTCTTATGCAGCCAGAACAATTTGGGTCTCACAGGTATTATACACACAGACGTGCTCTGATTGACAGGCAACAGAGTTTGAGCAGGCAGCCGGAAAACATGGCTGATAGAACAAAATGTTCCTAGAGCGAATTCCTCAAAACCCTAGAATCGGGATGATCACGGGGTTTTGCATGCACTTTCGAAGATTTACGTGCGGGTCGCTTGGCGGTCGAATGATGTATTACAGCGGTTAGCGGTGGCACTTGAAGATTGGGTACTCCGGAGACCCGTCACCACATCGTGGCTTGATGAGAGGAAGTGGCGGGATCTTGCAAAGCAGGGGAGCGACCTCACCCGGACGTGAATAGGCCCGCTAAGAGCTACTTTGTGAGCAGAGGCCAGGAGAGCTAATACAAAGGAGAACATGAGTTGTTATGAGACACACTTATGGCAGCGAACGAGGAGTGGGAGTTGGTACCACCAGAGGTCAGAGAGAGGATTTCTTTTGGCCGTTTTGTCACTCAGAGGCGAGAGCACCACAGAGGTCGACAGGATTGGAGACCTAGATACCAGAACAATGACCTAAAACATGCAACCAACAGGCTTAATCTAGCGATGTTCGATGGTAGTGGTAAGGTGACAGCTCAGGCATGGATTAGTAAGCTGGACACTTTTCTCACATTGCGCCCGATGGCTGAGAGAGATGCTATCAGATATGCGACACTGCATCTTGAGGGGGTAGCTTACGACTGGTGGCACCATGGTATGGTGACGCTATAGCATGACAGGATCACATCATACCAGGAGTTCGTTGACAGGTTGGTAGAGCGGTTTGACAGGAAGGATCCAGAATCCTACTTCAGAGACTTGGCTCAGTTGAGACAGAGTGGCAGTTTGGAGTCCTATATTGGTGACTTTCAGAAGTTATCAGTCATGGTTACGAACATTTCAGAGAGGAGATTGGTAGTACTCTTCATGGAGGGTTTGACAGAGCCATTGAGAGGTTGGATCAAAGCCTTTGATCCTCCTTCGTTATAGGAAGCGATGAAGAAGGCACGTAGTATGGAGTTGGCAACACCTTCTAGTAGATTCAACTCCAGAGGTTCTTCTTTCAGGGACAATAAGGGCTTTAACAGAAATAGAGAGAAGTCTGATTTTAACAAAGAGAAATCAGATTTCAAGAATGATTCAAAGGGTAAATCAGCAGCACCACCTTTGGATGCGAGGCCCTTAATGATCGCAGGAAAGCTTTAGCCTACTTGCAAAGGTCCCTATGGCGCCAATCACGATTGTCCTCTAAGACTAGGGCAAGGCAAATCAGTGATGTGGAATATTATGAGGATTAGGAATCAGAAAATTCGAGGCAGCGGGGAAGAGTTCACGAGGGTCAGGCCGAGGCTTCAAAGCCTAAAGGCTGAGGAGATAGAGTCGAGGAACGGATGCAGGTGGCAGCGGCTTATCTGGCATCCGGTGAGGGCTCATTCGAGTTAATTGTTGATGTGTTAGCGAGGTCATTACACTTCTTGCCCGGTCACAGGAGCTACACACAACTTTATAGATGCTAGATTCGTTGAGAGACGCGGACTCATCACTGAGGAGTTCGAGGGCATTAGGGTTACGGTGGCCGATGGATACACTTTGAGGTGTGAGCATATGATAAGGATCTCCCTTTAAGCGAACAATTATGAGTTTAAAGGCTGATTTACTATGTGAAGTTTAATATAGGAGAATATTGATTTGGTCTTGGGAATGAAGTGGCTTCATTCATTGGGAGAGAATCACCGCCGTCTCAAGGACATGGAGATCCGTTTTGATGTTGATGGTAAGACTCACATACTAAAAGCAATTCGGGACAGCAACATCAAAACAATTTCTTTTCGTTGGATGGAGAGGCTCATGCGTCATGACATGGTAGAGTGGGCTACCGAGTGCACTTTAGCACCTATACAGGAGGGACAGCAAAAGAATAGATATCATCGGACATACGGTAGTTGAGAGTCCAAGCATGATAAGGTATTCAGTGATATTCCACCAGGGAGACCTCCAGACAGGGGCATAGAGCACATTATAGAGCTCGAGGAGGGCGCTAAGCCCATTATGATAACTCCTTACAGGCATCCTAAGAGGTTGAAGGATGAGATAGAAAAGACAATAAAGGAGTTACTTGCTATGGGTCACATTCGACCTAGAAAATCACCATTCGCTTCTTCAGTCGTTTTGGTAAAGAAGAAGGATGGAACATTATGCATGTGCATTGACTATAGAGTCCTGAATAAGAGGACGATCAAAAATAGGTATCTGATACCGCGTATAGACGAGCTTATTAATAAGCTCCACGGTGCTGTTGCTACCAAAATTGATTCTGGTCAAGGTATCATGGGAATCAGTCAGGAGCGGAGGACATAGAAGACTACCTTAGATGTCGTGTAGAGCGCCAGTTAAGTAGTGATGCCATTTGGAGCCACTAACCCAGCCAGCCACATTTGATCCACGATGAACAAAGTTTTTCATTCCCTTCGCTGTGAGGGAAATTACGTGTTTGGTCTTCTTCGGCGATATTCTTATATCTCTGGCCGAGGACTTGGCAGGAGCATCTGGCTCACTTGGAGACCGTGTTGAGTATTTTGGAGAGGGAGTCCTTGTACACCAAGGAATCCAAATGTGACTTGGGAATGACCGAATTGTTATATTTAGGTCATATCATCAGTGCAGGAGGAGTGCGGATGGATCCTGAGAAGATCCGCGCTATTATTCACTGGCCTACACCGGCAAACCTGACACAGTTGAGAGGGTTTCTCGGTTTGTGTGGATTCTATCGCCGATTAAATTGTGAATGATTTATTCTGACATACATTATAATGAGATTTGTTGAAGAAGGGTGCATTTATTTGGACAGGCAGGGGAGTGTTTATGAGTTTAAGGTTGATGACTACATGCCTGTTTAGCACTACGGACTTTCACGACTTTGACTTCCCGGTCTGATACATCGGTGAGGGCATTAGTGCGGTGCTTATCACGGAATGACACGGGTGTAGTATGAGAGCCGAAAGCTCAGAGGGCCAGAGAGACTTTATAGCATATATGATAAGGAGATGCTCGCTATCATGCATGCCTTAGCAAAATTCAGACAGTATCTTGTTGGCAGCAAATTTTGTATTAAAACTGACCATAACAGTTTGAGACACTTCTTAGGGCAGCGAGATCTCAATGATCGTCAGCAGAAGTGGGTCAGTAAATTGCAGGCCTATGACTTTGATATTTCGTATATCAAAGGTACACAGAACGTAGTAGCTGATGCTCTTTCACGCAGGCCACATTTGAGCTCTATGGTTCATATTACGGAGGATTGGAGGCATATGATTGTGGCAGAGTATGCCAAGGACATTTGGGCCTCCAGTATTGTTGAGGGATCGACAGTTGATACCAGGTACACACTTGTAAATGACTTGATCATTTACAAGAACAGGATATATTTGATCCCCGGTTCAGAGGTGAAGAACATCATCATGCGGGCTTTTCATGACATGCCTACAGCAGGACATCCCGGGTACTTCAAAACCTACAGACAGATATGGGAGAGATTCACATGGAAAGGACTCAAGGCGGATGTTCTTCAGTACGTGCGTGAGTGGCTGTTTGTCAGCAGAACAAGCAGGAGAACACGTACCCGGCAGGTTTATTGCAGCCACTTCCGATTCCTAACAGGAAGTGGGAATGCCTGTCGATGGACTTCATTACGGGCTTGCCTAAAGCCCAAGGGCGAGATTGCATATATTTCGTTGTGGATTGGCTTACGAAGTATGCCCACTTCTTTCCGATCACCACAACCTACACAACTACACAGGTAGCAGAGGTATTCTTTCGTGAGGTGTTCAGACTACATGGATTGCCTCGAAGCATCGTGAGCAACAGAGATACTCGGTTCTTGAGTCACTTCTGGCAGGAGGTATTCAGACTTTGTGGGACCGAGCTCACTCCGAGCACTAGTTACCACCCGCAGATTGATGGGCAGACAGAGATTGTGAGTAAGTGGGTGGAAGGGTACCTCAAAAATTATATTGCAGGGCAGCAGAAGGCGTGGGTCAAATGGATACATTTGTGTGAGTATTGTTACAATACGACATTCCATATGACCATTCAAATGTCCCCTTTTATGGCGTTATACGGGTATGAGGCGCCGAGTTTTCTGGATTTGCTACTGAGCAACAGTAGAGTGCCGAGTGCTGGAGACTTGTTACAGGAGAGTCAGGATACCATGAAGGCTCTCAAGGAGAATATCGCCAAGGCACAGAATCAGCAAAAGCAGTATGCAGATCAGAAGAGGACGGAGAGGCATTTTGAGGTGGGTGACATGGTTTACCTCATGCTGCAGCCCTACCGTCAGTCCACTCTTAGGAAGAGTGGGTCAGAGAAGCTTAAGCCACGTTATTACGATCCTTTCAGGATCCTGAGGCGAGTTGGAGAGGTGGCGTATGAGCTTGAGCTTCCAGCAGAGAGCAGGGTACACAATGTTTTTCATGTATCACGCCTCAAGAAGGCGTTGGGACATCGTGTGAATGCAGATACAACGATTCTACCTCCTTAGATGATGAGGGGAAAATTGATCTTAGTACTGAAGTCTATCACGGAGTCTGAGAGAAGCGGTTCTCATTAGAGGAGGAGACTATCGAGAAGGAATATCTAGTGAAATGGAGATTTGCACATTGAGGATGCTACATGAAGGCCCGAGGATATTCTGCGACATCAGAAGTTAGAGATTGCTTGAGGACAAAAGCAATTTGAAGGAGAAGCGGTATCATATCCCTTCTACTTGACATCTCGAGCCGCAGGTTAGCCTATTATCTCTCACGACCACAAGTAGGCGATAGATTGGATAGAGGTCTTGATGGAAACTTAACCGGCTTGGTGTTAGTACTTGATCGATTGGCTTCGTTGAACTCATTCAAACGCACCTTTGAGTTGCTATTTTATACATTATCGGCACTCGGCGTCAGGACTTACGCTATTTTTAGCGGTATGGATTGATAAGCGTTGAGAATCACCGGTGTTAAATTAAAACGAGCGGCTCGTGCATGGATGAATAATAGAAGATATTAATATTTAATTGAATTAATTAAATATTAATTAGTGGGATTTATAATAAAGTTATAATATTTTATTATAACTTAAGTGATTCGATGAGGGGTTGCCATCATGAAAGGGGCCATTTGGCGGTTAAATTTATAATTAAATATTTGAGTTGAGACTATTGAAAAGAATTAAAAGAAATTCGAAATTTTGGCGTTTCCTAATATTAAAGAATCGCACTCATAGTATAAGCGGTTGCTTGGAAATTAGAACCCATTATGTCATGTTGGTGAAAATTGATCCAAGTTTGATGCGAGCAGAAACTTAAGGTTTGGTCGAATGCATTGGAGAACGAGCCATCTCCAGTGAAAGCAGTTCAGAGGGTGTGAGATATCACCTGATTTATTGCCAGATAAGAGATTTCTTCATCCAGAAGAAATTATAGAGCTTCAGAGTTATTTAATCTTCGGGGTTTCAGTTATCTCATTCATCCAGAAGAGTTCTTATATCAAGGCGCCTATTTCTTCACATCAGGAGACCTTCAGAGGGAGCCGTACCTTTTTATTAATTGTTGCTGACACCAGTCGTACCATTTTACAGCAGGTCCGTACCAGCAGCAAGGGTCGTACTTGTTGTCTTGAGAAAAGTGCTCAGCTTTTTGGCATTCACTCTTCACTCACAGAAGCGCCTATCTATCTGGCATTGTTTTGGATCTCTGAACAGAGGGAGAAAGGGGTAATCATTGTTGTCGTACCAGATCAAAGGCATTCTTCATCTTGCTGCAATAAAACCAGGGTTTCATAAAATATTATTGCTTTTTGATTGCATGTATCTGGATCCTTATTGTAATCATCTTCGAAGTTTATTAAATAGACTGGCAACTGGAGATTCAATGATTTCAATCATTTACGGAGTTATTTGAATTTATTTAGATTTTATATTATTTTATTGCAAAATCGCATTCTTTCATTATTCATGCAAAAAACCCAAAAACAGTCAAAAAACCAAAAATACACAAAACATTCAGAAAAACAGTCAAATTCGGAAACAGGGGGAAACTAGGGTTTCTACATTATATAGGCCAAGGGGAGAGATAGGATGCAATAAGATTGTGACAAGTGTTGTCATCCTATGAGGTGTGACAACTCAAGGTCTTTAAATCCCAACAACCTTATCCCTATGTAAACTTAATCTAGTGTGAAGAGGACCTAAGTGGGTAATTAACTAGGAAATGAACTAGTTATAAATAAAGTACCCCTTTTACACTAACACCCCCCCTTAAGTGCAACATAGGGAGAAGTAGACAATGAAAGGATGCAAAGATGGGTCCTGGCTAATAGGCCTAATGAGGCCACATATACATAATAACCTCTCAACTATAAAAGGAGGAGAAAACCCATTGGGGAAAAACTCCCTCCCATGAGAGGATGAATGAAGGTCTAGGTGACCCCACCCCCCCCCCAAGAAGAGATTTCCCGCACCCCCAAGAGAGATTGAAGATGGATATACTTGCTTTTAGTGAAGGGTTTGGTGAATATATCTTCAACCTAATATGTTGTAGGACAATAGCGTAAAACAATGACTTGCTCCTGAATCAACTCCCAGAGAAAATGCATATAGATCTTGATGTGTTTGGTTCGTTGATGATGGACTAGGTTCTTTGAGATTTGGATGGCGCTCTAGTTCTCACAATAGATGATTGATGGCTTCTGAAAACTGATGCAACGTTTAGTGAAGATATTTTGAAACCAAATAGCCTCAATGGCGGCATTGACAACCCCCCGATACTCAACCTCAGTTGAAGAAAGAGCAATGGCATGTTGCTTCTTGCTCTGCCAACAAATAGCACTGGAACCATAGTGAAAATTGTAGCCAAATATGGCCTTGAGATCATCAAGATCACCAACCCAATCAAAATCCATGTATCCAAGTAAGTCTAAACTTGTCCCTGTTGCATAGTGAATCCTGTACCTATGAGTTCCCTCGATATAGTGCAAGATGTGTTTGGCAATTTTCCAATGAAGCTGATGGGGCTCTGTCGTGAAGCATGAAACAATGCCAACTACAAAAGAAATGTCAAGGCAAGTATGAGTCGTGTAGATGAGGCTACCAACAAGTTGACAATACAAAGTGGCATCAACTAGTGGTGTGGAACATTCCACCTAAAGCTTAACCCCAAACAAAAGGGAGTCAATGTAGGCTTACAATCAACCATATGAAAACAAGACAAAAGATCAAGAGCATATTTGGTTTGTGCAAGAGAGAGCCCGGAAGAGGTCTGAGTGATCTATATCCCGAGAAATTAGTGCAAGAGACCCAAGTCAATCATGGCAAATATGTCGTACAAAGCAGTTTTGACACTCGCAATGATGGATGAAGTATTCCCAGTGACAATCAAGTCATCAACATAAAGAGCCAAGAAGAGAAGAGCATCCTCCTGCCGCAAGATGTAGACATTCAGATCTTAGTGGCATCTAGCGAACCCAATGGAGAGAAGAAAGGAATCCATTTTGGCATACCAAGTTCGTGGAGCTTGTTTGAGGCCATAGAGAGACTTCCTTTGTTACAAGTATGAATGAGTATGGTGGTGTTGTCATTAATGTTCTCATTGGTGTTAACACAGTATAGGCTGTTACAGAGAAAGGAAACAAGTGATTGCAGGTGGTGCATGTATAGTTGAGATACTGTAGAGATGTTGTGAGTACATGGAGCTATCTTTATGGTGTAGCAGGTGTGCTAATATGTTGAGTTACCAAGTGCTTTTGAGAAAATTAATAAATAGTGAAGTCAAAATTGTGTGTGTGTTCAAAATGTGCTCCGGTATGTGCTCCACATTTCTTCTCTGTCGATCCTATGCTTGTGCGGATCTGAAGTGTTATTTAAGGGCATCCTTGAATGATATACCCTGAATTATAGTTTCTGGTTTGATGAAGAATGAAAGTTGAGTTCACCGATTTGTGAACAGTTTTGGCAAAGTTGTTTGTCTGTGGACTGGGAGAAATGTATCTGCTCCACAGCCTCCGCTGGTTTGTTTCAGGTCTTGCGGATCTAGAAGAAGTCTTGTAATGGTGTTATATGTGTTCTATCAAAGGTGTTTGTGGTTTGGTGCTCCGGAAGACTAGTTTCAAAGTTACTATGTGTGTTTGTACAGTCTGGATGGACTGATGGAAAGTGTTTTGTGTATGAAGGTTGTTGCAGTTGTTGCCGATGAATCTAAAGGCATCTGAGATTTGTTCCAGTGTATTGCGAAGCATGTTATGTGGTTCGCATGTTATCTTCTTGTTACGGATGCGTGTAATTCAAAGTTCATTGGTGTTTTCATTAGGTTTGGCCGACCTGGTGTTTACACGTCATACGAAGGATAAGTATCAATTAAGGAAGCGTGTGATTGATCTAAGATGTTGTTTTGGGTACTCGTTAAGTGTTGGTTTGGTCCGCTCTCATTCTCATCCACCGCGGGAATGTTGAGTTGCCGGCCTAATTTGAATTTGTAAAGTGAAGAGTGTGTAGCCGACCTTGGAGAAAGTTTATAAGGTTGAAGATTGTATAAACACCACAAGTGTGAGAAGCGAAGTAGATGTGAGAGATTGTGCGAAAGTAAGCTGAGGCAGCGAGAACTTCAATGTGTTAGACTCCTGAAAGCAGTGAGCTGATGGTGTCTGCAATTCTCTGATCAAGGTTGCGGATGTGTGCAAGTTGTTGTGGTGGATCTTTTGTTGCACTAATATAATGTTCTTTGTGTAACATTCTTCTTTCTATCTTTATGTATCTGTATGCAGTGAGCCTCCTTGTTGGACAGTGAGTCCTATCTTGGGCAGTGAACCCTCTGGCAGTGAGCCTCTTGTAAACAATTTTGCAATTGCTCTTATATTGTTAGTTAATCCTCACCATGGTTTTTCCCTTATTGGATTTTCCACGTAAATCTAGTGTTTCTTGTGTTGATATTGCTTTCTATTATTTGCACTTCATGCTCATACTTAATAACAAATTAAAGTGGATGTGAAATTGTTTAAGATCTGTGGTGAATGTGATTTGGTGACAACTGATTCACCCCCCCCCCCCTCTCAGTTGTCTTGTGCATTTCAACAATTGGTATCAGAGCCAGGTTCCTCGGAGAAGAGCTTAACCGCTTGAGGTAGATCCGATGGCACACAAATTGACTATCCCTGTGTTTGATGGATCTGACTACAGTTTCTAGAAAGTGTAGATGAGAGGTTACCTGATCTATCTTGGCTACAAGACTTGGAAAGCTATTGAGACAAAATATGTTGAGCCAACAAGTGGTCCTTCTTTTGCAGATGAGATTTTTGCCTATGAAGAAAATGAAAAAGCAAGGTATGCAATCTATAGTGCTTTATCTAAGACTGAGCTAACAAAGGTTATTTCATTGGGCATTGCTTGTGAAGTTTGGGAAAAGTTGAAAGATATCTATGAAGGAAATGATAGGAGTCAAATTATCAAAGAAGTTAATAACTAAGCGCGTATATGAGAACTTGAAAATGGAAGAAGGTGAAGACATTGCAAGCTACTTTCAGAGGGTTGACATTGCAGTAAATGAAGTCAAAAATCAAGGTGGTACTCTGACAGATGAAGATGTAATGGAGAAGATTCTGATGACCCTACCAGAGAGCTGCAGTGACAAGGTCTCAGCCATTGAGGAAGTTTATGATCCAAAGAAATTCACTAAAGAACAGCTATTTGGCACCTTGACCACATTTGAAATGAGGAAATTTGGAAAAGAAAAGGAGAAAACAGAAACAGCCTTCAAAGCCACAAAGTCAGAAGATGATTCGGATGGTGATAGTTCAGAGGAGTTGGAAGCAAATTTTACAAGGAAATTGAAGAAAGGTACTGGCAAGTACAAAGGTATGTTACCTTTTAAATGTTTCAATTGTGGAAATATTGGTCACTATGCTTCAAGATGTCCAAATAGAGCCATACACAAGAAGAACAAAGACAATAAAGACCAAAAGGACAAAAGGTTCAAGAAATTGTATTATGTTAGAGAAGATGCTAGAATTTTTTATGATGAATCTGATATTGAGGATGATAAAGATGAATGCTTGTTTCTAGCCTCAGAGAATAAATCAGTGTCTACTAACCATGGAAGATGTGCAAGGGAATGTGGTCCGGAAAACAAGAAGGAAGTGATGGAAGGTACTCTGGTTGCTGCCTTTCATGCTAGACAAGACGAAGATTATTGGGTAATTGACAGTGGTTGCTCAAATCATATGACCAAAGACAAAAGTAAGTTTACTAAACTTGAAAAGTATGATGGAGGATTAGTCATGTTTGGAGATGATTCTGGTGCAAAGATTGTTGGAAAAGGAACAATTAGTTTTGATGGAAAACACAGTACTGATGATGTCTATTATGTTAAGGGCTTAAGGCATAATCTCTTGAGTGTTGGACAAATGTGTAGCAAGGATTTTAGCTTGTATTTCAGGATAATACTTGTGAGATCAGAAAAGGGTCTGGAACTGTGGTAGTTGCAGGAAGAACATATGGAAACATTTATTAGCTTAAAGGTGCTATTGGAAGTTGGCTATGGCACCAGAGGATGGGACATGTAAACTTTGACAACCTAATCAAGATTAGTTCAAGAGAAGTTGTCAGGGATCTGCCAAGAATCACAAAGCCTACCAATACTGTTTGTAGAAGTTGTTAGTTGGGAAAACAAACAAGTTGCAGCTTTAAAGGAAAAGAACAATCAACTACCGGAATGTTGGAATTGATTCATACAGACCTCTGTGGTCCTACAAGAACAAGAAATCTTAATGGTGACAGGTATTTTATGCTTCTAATTGATGATTATTCTAGAATGACATGGGTTACTTTTCTTAGGGAAAAAGCTCAAGCTCTAGAGTCTAAACAGATTCAATGTGTTCAAGGCTATGGTAAAGAATGAAATGAACCTAAAAATCAAATGTTTAAGGTCTAACAGAGGTGGAGAATTCACCTCCAATGAGTTTAACACGTTTTGTGAAAAGCATGGTATAAAGAGGCATCTTTCTGCTCCTAGAACTCCTCAGTAGAATGGAGTTGCTAAGAGGAAGAATCGGACCATTCAAGAAGCTACAAGGACCATGATGAAAGAGGAAAATGTACCGGAGGTATACTGGAGAGAAGCAATTCACATTGTTGTCTATATTCTTAATAGAGTTCAGATCAAAGGCAACAGCACAAAGACTCCTTATGAACTGTGGTATGGAAAAATTCTTACAGTTAAGTACTTTAAGGTGTTTGGAGGCAAATGTTACATTAAAAGAGATGATGAGAACCTAGGAAAGTTTGATGCAAGATGTGATGAAGGTATTTTCCTTGGATATTCAACCAAAAGCAAAGCTTATAGATGCTACAACAAAAGATTAAGAAAGGTTATTGAAAGTGCAAATGTAAAAGTTGATGAAGATATGCACAGATCAGTTGAAATAAGTGAAGTTGAACCAGATGAACCTATCTGCAGACAAGAGGAAGAGAAGAATAAGGATGAAGAACCAATTGAAGAAGAAGCTCTGGAACCTACTCCTAAGACTCCAAAATATGTACAGAAAAATCATCCAAAAGAACAAATAATTGGAGACAAAAGCGAAGGTGTAATGACAAGAAGCAAATGGCAGCAGCTAAGGTAAATTGTGTTTACTTTCCAAGATAGAACCTCAAACAGTGTGTGAAGCATACAAAGATGAAAATTGGGTTAGAGCAATGAAAGAGGAATTACAGCAGATAGAGAAAAATCAGACATGGGAATTGGTTCCTAGACCAGTAAACAAGAATATAATTGGTGCAAAATGGGTATTCAGGAATAACCTAAATGAGAATGGTGAAGTAGTAAGAAACAAAGCAAGGCTTGTATGCAAAGGTTATTCACAGGTTGAAGGAATAGACTTTGAGGAGACATTTGCCCTAGTGGCAAGAATGGAGGCTATTCGGATGTTTTTGGCATTCTATGCTCACAAAGATTTCAAGGTATCCCAGATGGATGTTAAGTTTGCATTCCTGAATGGAGAATTGGAAGAAGAGGTCTACATGGAACAACCAGAATAATTTCAGTTATCAAATCAATCGGACATGGTCTGTAAGTTGAAAAAGGCATTGTATGGACTTAAACAGGCTCCCAAAGCATGGTATGCAAGGTTGGACAGGGATTTGACACAGCAAAGGCTCCACAGACAATAATCTTTATTTCAAGGTTGAAGGAAACAAAATTTTGATAGTGATTGTGTATGTTGATGATATCATCGTTGGAGGAAATGAGGGTATGCGCAAGAAATTTGCAAAGGAGATGCAAAAAGAGTTTGAAATGTCTATGATCGGTGAGTTGAATTTCTTCCTTGGACTTCAAGTGAATCAAACTGATAAAGGCATATTCATTTCACAATCAAAGTATGTTAAAAAATTGTTGAATAAGTTTGGAATGGATGACTCTAAACCGGTTTGTACCCCTATGGTGACTAGATGCAAATTAAGGATGATGATTCTCCTAAAGTTGATCAAAGCAAGTACAGATCTATGATTGGTGGACTGTTATATCTTACTGCTACTAGACTGAATATCATGCATGCAGTATGTTTGGTTGCCAGATTTCAAGCAAAACCCAAAGAAACACATGTTACAGCTATGAAAAGAATATTCAAATATATATAAGGGGCTCTGGATTATGGTTTGTGGTATCCTAAGGATATTGATTTTACTTTGAGTGCTTACACTAATACAGATTGGGCTGGTTGTGTAGATGACCGGAAGAGTACAAGTGGTGGTGCATTCTTTCTTGGATGCAGGTTGGTTTCATGGCTAAGCAAGACATAGGATTCGGTTTATTTATCCACTGTAGAGGTTGGGTACATAGTAGCAACATCTTGTTGCACACAGGTATTGTGAATGAAGCAAACATTGAAGGATATAGGAGTGATGTGTGATGAGCCTATCCCTATCTTCTATGATAATACAAGTGCAATAAACATTTAATAGAATCTGGTAATGCATTCAAGGACAAAGCATATATCTATCAGATATCATTTCTTAAGAGAGAAGGTATTGGAGAATGAAGTCAGGCTTGAATATGTGCCTACAAAGGATTAGATTGCTGATATATTTACTAAGGCTCTTCCTAAATATACTTTTGCGTATCACAGGGAGAAGTTGGGGGTTATTGCCCCTCCTTCTTTGAACTAGGTGCACATAGAGGTGTATCAATCCAGTGGATCTACAAATTCATATTTTGTCTGGACTGATGATTGTGGTCTACTCCTCAAGGGGAGTAGGAAGTATCATCGTTGCAGTATGAGATGTGTGTTGTCATGGGTGCACTCCTAAGGGGAGTGATCAGAATTATATATGGTTGAAGAATTATGTAAAACTTTTTTTTTGCCATTAATATCAAAGGGGGAGAGAGAGTCATGTGAAAAAGGACAGTGACAAGATATTGTTGTCTTTGATGGTTTTTCACATCATTTGTTGCCATCAATGACAAAGGGGGAGATTGTTGCAAGTATGAATGAGTATGGTGGTGTTGTCATTGATATCAACACAGTATAGGTTGTTGCAGAGAAAGGAAACAAGTGATTGCAGGTAGTGCATGTATAGTTGAGATACTGTAGAGATGTTGTGAGTACATGGAGCTATCTTTATGGTGTTGCAGGTGTGCTGATATGATGAGTTACCAAGTGCTTTTGAGAAAATTAATAAATAGCAAAGTCAGAATTGTGTGTGTTCAAAATGTGCTCCGATATGTGCTCCGCATTTCTTTTGTGTTGATCCTATGCTTGTGCGGATCTGAAGTGTTGTTTAAGGGCATCCTTGAGTGATATATCCGTACTGTAGCCACCGCGTTTGATGAAGAGGGTTATTCACTACTGTGAACGCCTGCAGTTGTTTGTATGGACTGAGAAATGTATCTATCACCTCCCTCACCGCCTGTTTCTAAGTCTCGCAGATCCGAAGAAGGCTTGTAATGGTGTTATCTATACCCTATCAAAGGTGTTCATGGTTTGGTGCTCTGAAAGACTAGTTTCAAAGTTACTATGTGTGTCTGTACAGTTCAGATGGACTGATGGAAAGTGTTATGTGTATGAAGGTTGTTCCAGTAGTTGCAGATGAATCCAAAGGAATCTAAGATGTGTTTCAGTGTAAGATGAAGCATGTTATGTGGTCCACAAGTTATCTTCTTTGTTACGGATGCTGTACTCGGCAGTTCACGGTGCCGCATTAGGTTTGGCCGACCTAGTGTTTACACATCATGCAAAGAATAAGTATCAATTAAGGAAGAGTGTGATTGATCCGAAATGTTGTTTTGGGTCCTCGTTAAGTGTTGGTTTGGTCCGCTCTCATTCTCATCCACTGCGGGAATGTTGAGTTGCCAACCTAATTTGAATTTGTAAAATGAAGAGTGTGTAGCAGACCTTGGAGAAAGTTTCTAAAGTTGAAGATGGTATAAATACAAGACAAGATGTTAAGGATTACACACCAAAAAGTGTGTGAAGCCGGCGCAGATGTGAGAGACAAAATAATATTATTTATTTTATTTATTAATGCTCAACTATTGTAAAATATTGTAAAATATCTAGATAAGATCGTCTATGTTGTCTGAGATCTTATCTGAAGTTTCTTTTAGAAACTTCTTGCTTTTCCTGAAAATAAGATCGTCTCCGATCTTATCCTTCCTGATTTTTGTACAACCTGTAAAGTATTTATTGAGCACATTGCTCCTGTTAATATCATCAAATTTTTTACCAATTACTTGCGTAATAGCCAGCAAGCTCAATATTGAATTTTTAATTCATAAAAATCTCTCAAGAATTTTTTGCTCTCTTTGAATTAAAAATTCAATAAAATCTTCTTTGAAAATTTTTTGAAGATTTTTTGTGAGTGAAATTTCAAAAAAAAAAAAAATCGAATTTTTTTTGTGGTTCTTC
>VDFB02354206.1:0-18657 GCA_007258455.2 Sequoia sempervirens
ATTACATATCAAAACACATTTTGTGGTAAACACACCTTTGTAATTTGTTGTCTGTTGTGAAATCTCAATTGGTATTCATATATCTACCATTGGGATTTATGTTATTCATGTTTCTTTTGTTTTTTATTTTCACATTTTTGTACTTTAGGATTAAAATTACACGAAAATCTCAAATGCCTCCATCATACAAGATAGCCTCCCCTCTCAAACGCAAAGGAAGAATAGCAATCTCTCTAACTAATGGAACATTTGTCACTGTCTATAAGGCGAGTCACTTTCAAATATGTAGTGACAAATCTATTTACCAACACACCCATAAGGTGGTGGCTATGAAGGCTAAAAGGGATGTCCTTCTAACAATAAATGGGCACTTTTGTTAATAGCCTTAAAAAGAATATAAGTAGCTAATTATTTCATTATTATAATTCTATGTTCTTTTTAGATTCTATGCCTAATGGATTAGCTCTTGGACTCATCCTTCCAAGTGAGGATCCCTTGAGAGGTCACCATGAAATATAGTGCTTTGCTCTTTGTTTTCCTTTTTTATGTCATGGTATTTTATTATAGATCCATTTTAAAGGTGTCATTCGATGCAACTTCGGGTCAATTGCTAACACACAACTTTAAGATTTATTAGATTGACATATTATGAGATTTCTCAAATGGTGTATATTACCACCTCAATGAATTATGGGTCCCACCATTTATCAAAGCCAACATAATTGAGGTATTTTGTGAATTGTTCATGAAAGACTCCACTTGGCCAAATCTCACAAATTATGAATCTTGACAGTCTAATAAGCTTATAGAATTACACTACTGATCAAAGCAAAGCAACTTGACGTTCATGGTGGGCTTCATATGTTTTGAAATAGTTTCAATGAAGAAAAGCGATAACATTAGAACAACTACATAGCACACATGGTTTCAAGGATGCCAATTTGATACCAATTTTTTTATCGTGCATTTGGCTAGTTTTCAACATGCCACCAATATTGGGACCTGCACCAAAACAAAGGAAATACCCAAAACGTGTTAGCAGATCATTCACTAAAATCATTTGCTGTGTACAAGGTGCCTTTGTTGTGATAGGTGTACGATTCAGTTCTTCGATTATTGAACGCCTACAGGGAGCCAAACCCTATCTCAAAATTCAAGTTCTCATGTATTTCAAACCCAAATAAGATGGGAACTCATTCTTCCATCAATGCGATGGGAATTTTAGCTCCCAAAACTATCTCACACTCCACGAAGCACTAGACTCTGTGGATTTCATAGGATTGACCCATGCCCTACATACTGCCTTGTCAATGTCGATCATCATGTCTGACATCTTCCAAATCACTTCTTTCAGAGGGATTGTTTAAAAGGGCACTTTGATTTTGGGGGATATATTTCTCTATATAAAACAATGCCCCCTCATTGTAAAGGGGGGTAGATAGCAAGGGCAAAAGTGCCTAGTAAACTCTCCAAAACATTTTTTTATTTTAAAGCCTCTAACGTAATAGATTGTTCCTTTCAATATCTTAGGTAATTAAGCTCTATGCAACCATGTCAATTGACTTGTAGAATAAATTTATGAATATGATAATCTGTGAGTTGATTCTGTTTGTGTACATATTTCTATAATTCTATTAGTAGCAATTAATTTAATTTGTGTTAGTTGTCTTTAGCTTGTTTAAGAATTTAAAAACTTATGGTATTGAAATATTGCATGATCATACAATTTTTTCTTGAAATTGTTATCTTTAAGATAAATGAGTTGTGTAAACTTTGATGTCAATAAATCTCTTGAAAATCAGCGTAGTTTAATTTTATTTTCAAGCAATTTCTTCCCATTTCCCTTCACAAATTAATAAATCTATTAAAAATCATACGAAAGCTTTTAAAATCTTGGAGGTTATCTTGCAACTCAAGTCACTTAGCTTTTAGATTCTCCATATTGATATAGGGTTTATAAATTACAAATTTGAATAACAAATCAGAAAAATAAAATCGAAAATAGCACCAAAGTTTTTTTGATAGTACTTGAGAAAATCAATTGTATATTTTATCTATATAGCATGTAACTTGGAAAAGGACATTTAATGAAAAAATATAGCTACATATCCATCTTTTCATGGTTTGACTTGAGTATGAATTGCAAAAAACATTGTTGAACAATGTTTATTGAACATATTTTTTAACAGAACAAAATAGTGTTGACATTTTGTTTTCAACCTTTTAATTTATTTATATTTCACTACAAATTTTCCTCGAAATTGATGATCTTTTGTACTATATATATTCCGTTGAATAATTCTTAACACAAAATCCTTTATTCAACACCTTATTCACAAAGTTATATTCAAATCCTTTATTCAACACCTTATTCACAAAGTTATATTCTTACATATATTTGATGCTGCACATTATAATACAAAATTTAATTATGAACACAAAACAATATGACATACACAGATAATTAAAGATACGAATGAATACATCCAATCCTATTTTTTCTTCCATAACAATTTATTCAAGTCAAACATTAAGAAAAACAATTTTATTTATATTTCACTACAAATTTTCCCCAAAATTGATGATCTTTGGTATATATATTCCATCAAATAATTCTTAACACAAAATCCTTTATTCAACACCTTATTCACAAAGTTCTATTCTTAAATATATTTGATGCAGCACATTATAATACAAAATTTAATTATGAACACCAAACAATATGACATACTCAGCTAATTAAAGATATGAATGAATACATCCAATCCTATTTTTTCTTCCATAACAATTTATTCAAGTCAAACATTAAGAAAAACAAATTTATTTATATTTCACTACAAATTTTCCTCGAAATTGATGATCTTTTGTATATATATATTCCGTCAAATAATTCTTAACACAAAATCCTTTATTCAACATGTTATTCACAAAGTTCTCTTCTTACATATATTTGATGCTGCACATTGTAATACAAAATTTAATTATGAACACAAAACAAAATGACATACACAGATAATTAAAGATTCGAATTAATACATCCAATCCTATTTTTTCTTCCATAACAATTTATTCAAGTCAAACATTAAGAAAAACAAAATTCAGCATGTTCATTCAGTGAAATGTTATTCATATTGCTGTGTTTAATGAAAATGGAAATTAGAAACTGCATTCTAGGAGGATAACGACGTTTGTTGATATACATAGACTTGCATATTCAAGACTAATTTATGCACAAGGAAAGCAACAACGTAATTCCCATAAATAGATTATCCTGATTTATAAAGATCCTTAATATCAAAATCTAGTTACTTTACCTCAAAAAACAAAAAGAGTTCCATCGTTTCTATCATCATTCGACTAGTTGAGCTATGATATGTTCCTTTCCTCTGCTTCACTAAACTTAAAACTTCTTGGAGGAAAACAAATGCGGACATTTCGACTCCAATTCTCTCAATTTGTCTTTCAGTTCAACCACTGTCGCATAGTTGTTGTCATCTAACCATTGCTCAACAGCAGTGATCGTTGATAGCAGGTCTTCTGCCAAATCAGCGTCCATAGAGCCTTCACTCTTTGCCTTCATAGCCCTATTTTTCATGTTCCAAACATTACATTCAAGAGCGTTTTTGGCAACATGCTTTTCCCTCACTTCTTCGTCCTCCCTGCGAAATATTTCTGCATCAGCTATCATTTTATCTATCTCTTGAATGCTCAGTCTCTCACCTTCATTAGTAATAGTAATCCCGTTGCTTGCTCCGCTTCCCTTGTCGTGGGCTGAAACGTTAAGAATTCCATCTGCATCCACTTCAAAGCAAACTTTAATACTTGGCACTCCGGCTGGGGCGGGATGGATTCCTTTTAACACAAATTCCCCGAGTAGATTGTTCTCTGCAACCAAAGGTCTTTCACCTTCGTGAACTGGAAAACTTACAGCTATCTGATCGTCACGTCTTGTAGTGACGATTGACACCCTCCGAGTGGGAAGAGGAGTATTTCGCGGAACAACTACTTTCATCACACCATTATCCACGGAAATTCCAAGACTCAAAGGCGTGACATCCACAATGACAATGTGAACATCCTCCTTGTTCAGCGTAGCTGCCTGAAGCGCAGCACCATAGGCTACTGCTTCGTCCGGATTTACAGCTTTGGAGAGCTCCTTTCCATCGAAGAAATCTCCAACCAATTCCTGCACCTTTGTTATTCGCGAGGAACCCCCTACTAATACAATATCGTCAATTTCGTTCTTACTCAACTTGGCATCTTCCACGCATTTCTTCATAACTTCCATGCATTTCTCAAACATATCAATGTTGAGCTCTTCAAACTTTGCTCTCGTGATCTTCAAGAAAAAATCATGTCCTTCGTAGAGACTGTCAATATCAATTACAGTCTCTACTACTGAAGACAAACTTCTCTTTGCCCTCTCGCATTCTGAACGCAGTCGTCGAAGAGCTTTGGCACTTGCACTTAAATCTGTTTTGTACATCTTCTTGAACCTCTGAGCACAGTAGGCTAGCATCCTATTGTCAAAATCTTCACCTCCCAAATGCGCCTCTCCCCCAACGGCTTTCACCTCAAATTTGCCTCTCTGAACTACAACAATGGAAACATCAAAGGTACCTCCACCAAGGTCAAACACCAGAATGTGTTTCTTCTCTTCCTTCGCTCTACCAAACCCATAAGTTATGGCTGCAGCGGTCGGCTCATTGATTATCCGCATAACATTCAGACCTGCAATTCGGCCGGCGTCTTTAGTCATCTTCCTCTGGGAGTCACTGAAGTAGGCAGGAACAGTAATGACTGCATTTTTCACTTCACTTTCTAGATACTGTTCAGCTACAGTTTTCATTTTGATTAAAACCATAGATGAGATTTCCTCTGGCGCAAAAACTTTCTTCTCGCCCTTGTAAGTCACCTCAACCATTGGCTTGTCATTTTTCTGCGAAACAACATTGAAAGGCCACAGTTTCATGTCGTCCTGCACAGAAGAATCACTAAATCTCCTTCCAATAAGTCTTTTCACATCGAAGACGGTGTTAACAGGATTAGAAGAAATTTGAAACTTGGCAGCGTCTCCCACAAGTCTCTCGTTGGCCGTGAAAGCAACCATAGAAGGAGTTGTTCTGTTACCTTGATCATTAACAATGATTTCCACTCTATCGTTCTGCCATGCTCCCACACAGCTATAAGTTGTTCCCAGATCAATGCCGATGGCTTTCTCTTTTCCCTTCCCATCCATTTGCTGCCCACGCTTTCTATATTTCCTAGTTGAATAAGCTGTTAAAACTTATCTACAACAAATGATCTTTCTGTCTTCCTCCTACACCTTCAAACTGAAACTTGCAGCAGGAAAGTTTATAACCCGGTCTTCTAAGTTCATTAGAATTGAGCTTAGAATAAAGCGCTAATAGCCTTCACGTACCAGACAAGTAAACTATGTTTGTACTCACTGTCGTAAACTGTACCAGCCAAGGAGCTTCTCTGACATCTCTAACATCACATCTCTAAGAGGATTTCCCAAGATTCGGTTTTCATAAGTATGTTTAACTATACACGAAACTTTTAAATGTGAGTGAGATCTTATATCTACAAACACATCATCGTGACATGTAAACATGCGAAAGGCAAATAAATTGTAAGTACGAATTTCAGAATGATAAATAATGTTAGCGTGCCTATCAATCAATCTCTTAAATCTGCATTTATTATTTCTTGTTTAAATTATAAAAACAGAAAAGCTGATGTGAAAACTAGCACACGCGAAATTCCATACTAGATCTTCATGAGATAATCAATTTTGAAAGAATAATAAATGCTAGCAATGCCACCTTGTGCAATGGCTACGGCGAAGGTACGCGACTATTCACGCATAATTAATATGGGCATGTCTTCCAAACGAGATAATTAATATGTCTTAAAAAAATTGGCGCTTGTTTTAAAAAACTTTGGCACTTAATATTTAAAAATAAATAAAATTAGCATATATATATTAAATATTAATATTTATAAAATACGTCGAGAGTTATTATTATTGAAGTGTCTATTGGAGTGAGAAAAAATGATGAAAATAGGCACCTTGAGAAGGATAACTCTCAGCTTATTTTAAAGTTGGGTTTTCTAATAGTCTTAGAGTTATGCTTGGAGATAGAATTTTAGTTAGAGTTTTTGTTAAGATTACATTTTGAGATAGAAGTAGAGTTTAAATATTACATAAATTAGGGTTATGGTTAGAATTAGGATTGGAGTTAGGTTTATGGTTTTGTAATAGGGTTATTGTTTGGGTTTGGGTTACAACTACAAATATAATTAGGTTTAGTATTAGGGGTATAGTTAGATTTAGGGAGAATTAAAGTTGGGTTTGGTATTAGGGTTAAGGTTACTATTGGTTTTTTAATTGTAACCCTGATTGAATTCTAACCCTTACCTTAATTGAACCCTAAGAATAAGCCTAATTAAACTTTAATTGATCTCTAACCCGAGTCTTAATTAAATTGTAAACCTAAAAACTCCAACAATAACACTAACCCTAACCCTAACCCTAATCTAAAGCTTTATCATACAATTGTAACCCTAAACCTTATTGATCCTTAATCCTAACTAATTAAACCCTAACCCTTATTTAACCCTAACCCTGATTGAACCCTATACCTTACCCTAATTGAACCCTAACCCTATTTGAACCCTAACCTAAAGTGAACCCTAAACCTATTTAATCCTAGTCCTAGTAGAATCCTAACCCTATCCTTAACCATAACGCTAACCCTAACCCTAATAAAACCCTAAACCTAAACCCAACATAACCCTCACCCTAATTGAACTGCAATCTTAATTGAACCCTAACCCTAATAAAAATCTAACCATAACCTTAACCCTAACCCCAACCCTAACTATAACCCCAACTCTAACCATAACCCTAACCTTGATTCTAACCCTAATCTTTATCATAATTCTAAACCTAACCCTAACTATAATCCTAATTTTAATTTTAACCCTAATCATAAATCCAACCCTATTTATAAGCTTAATTTTAATATTAATTATAATTATAATTGTACCCAAACCCTAATTAAACACTAACCATATTTGAAACCTAAACCTAACATAACCTTAACATTAAAACTATTTGAACCCTAACCCTAACCTAAAATGAACACTAACACTAAATGAAATCAACCCAAACCCTAATTGAAATGTAACCCTAGCCCTAGTTGAACCCTAACTCTAATAGTAATCATAATCTTAACATTAACTTTGACCTGAAGCTTCATCCTATAATCTTAACCTTAACCATAACACTAATCGAACCCTATCACTAATCCTAATTGAACCCTAATCGTAACTAAACACTAAACCTAACCTAACCTTAACCCTAACCCTAACCCAAAATGGTTTCCAAAAAGGGGGCTTAAGTGGCCACTTTTTTTCTAAAATCAGGAAATGCTGACCTTGGACATGAAATTGAGGATAGTTACACTCAAAATTTTGAGATGGAACAAAACAAGGATTGAAGTGCTCAAGTCTACTTTCTAAACTATTAATTTATTTTGAAAATGGTTGAGATTAAGGGGTTCAAAAGAGGGTTGTACAGAAATTGGTGTTGTTTTTGTCAGAAAAACGTAACATAGCAACTCTTGTACGACTTGAGCATGGTGAACTTTTTGTAGTATTTTTAAAATCCCTATGGTCAAAAGTTAGCTAACAGCATCTAGTTTATGCACAATTTTTTTGATAATTTTTAAATGAATATTTGATTTTTTACTAATTTTTTAAGTGGGCACTTCCTGAAAAGAAAATTTTGGCGTGCTCCCACTACAAGTTTTGAAAATAATTGATTTTTTTTCTTTCTTTTTTAAATTTGTAGAATGGAGTCTAGTTTCTAAAATGTAATTTATTTGAAATTTTGATGAATGGTTAATTTATAACAAAAAAAACACCAAACACTTGCTTTTTAGCAAAAAACAGACATACAAACAAAAGAAATTATGGATGAAAGGCTTAACATTGTCAAAAAGTGAAAAAATTTACATCGTTGGATAGCTAAGAGAGAACTTAACATTACCCATGTGCTCGATTTTGTCGATATTGAACTAGATGCAATCTTGATGGTGAGCACGGACTCGATTATGTGAAAATTATAGAATTTGCAAAAACACGTCTCTAGCCTTGTTGGGAATGCCCTCCAAGCCTTTGGGTTGGTATCCCAAGGCAAAAAAAATCACTTTTTCTTTATTTTTAACGTGAAATAACGCGAGCGCGTTATAATGTGAGCACGTTTTTTTTTTTAATTGAAAAGTGGCCACAAAATTGGTACCCAACTTCATGCACCAGCCTCCTTACCCTTACCCTAACCCTAACCAGGTGATCCCACAATAGTGGTTTACAATTTTTGGCCAAACTGAACACTGAAAATTATTATTTTTAACTAAATCTTCACATTCAGGCAGCTATAGCGGCTAAACCGTGAAAAATTTGAAGATAATGAAAACTAGAGTCTCATCACATTTTTCTGTAGATTCTAAAAATATTTTTTTCAAAATTTTTGGAATCATTTTACACTTCTTTTTCCATCTCCCACGAAAACTAGTTTTTTTCAAAAAGTTGCATTTTTAAAAAGTGACGCAGACCGTATAATGCATAACTTTTTTTCCATGAAGGATAAAATTCTAATTCTTTTGAATTTAGATTTGTAACTCCGATATCTAGTGCTTCCACTTGGTTAGACAGTTTTATTAAATATTTTCTTTAATCAAGTTTCAAAGTCAAACCAATTACAATTAGACAAAGCTAACTATATACATAACTTTTTGTATATATTGAAATTCAAATATTTTGTTTTGGTTGATCAAGGACTTAAATATTTGGTGCACTCATATTTTTAATCTTTTTTTATAATCTGCTATTTTTCCACATGTGCAGAACATAGACCTTCATTTTCGATGAAAAACCTATGTTTAATAAAACTAAAAAAACAAATACATAATAAAACCAAAACATATTAAAATTATATTCGTTGGATAGCTTATTTTGAGGACTACCTAATTCCAATTGGGTTTGTGAAGATTCCTCCATTTTCATCATCAACCCGAGCTCAAGTGCAAAAATTCAGGGTTTTTGGTGTCTCAAGGAGGGATGAGGAATAAGGGGGGTTCGAGCAAACCCCCAGGGGTTCGCTCGAACCCCCCTTTTATAAGGGCTTTTTTTTTTCATTTTTGGTGGGAAAGCATTAAAATGGTTCGCCCGAACCCAAGTTCTAGCGAACCCTTAATGGGTTCAGTCGAACCAGTATGTTCGTACGAACCCCTAAAATCAATATTTTTGCCATGCTTTCATTTTCTGTGAGTTTTCCTTCCTCACTTCAATTGTAAACCACTATTGTGGCTTCACCCAACCCTTACCCTAACCCTAACCCTAAGCCTAGCCCTAACCCCAACCCTAACTATAACCCTACTTCTAATCCTAACCCTAACCATAATTCTATCTCTATTCACAATCGTAATTCTAACACTAACCCTAAATTTAATGACAATGCTAATTCTAACTATAACCTTAGTTGAACCCTAAATGTAACCCTAATTAATCCCTAATCCTAATTAATTAAACCTAACCCTAACCTTAATTGAACCTTTACCTTAGCTTGACCTTAACTTTAACCCTAACCCTAATCTAACCTTAATTAAAACCCTAACCCTAACATATCCCTTAATTTTGATTTTAACCTTATTTAAACACTAACCCTAATCTAATCCTAATTTAACCCTAATCCTAACCTATTGTTAACCTAGATCCCTAAAGATAAACAATGGGAAAATTACTTTCATGTGTAGCTACAAGATTTCTTTGATTCTTTTATTAATAGCTAGACTTTAAATTTTTATGGTTACAAAAAGTTATAATGAATTTGCATCTCTTGGATGTTATAGAAATATAAATATATTCTTAATTTGCTTAGGATTCCTTTGCATTGCCGTGTTCATGGTCTTTTTAATGGCTCTTCCATCTAGTCAATGAGTTACATGTTTGAAATATAAACCCAACTAAATACAAAGGTATAATACAAAATCCATCTATTGTACAAAGTATGATTTTGATTTTTATAATATTATAAATATTATTCTATTCCTTGGTTAGATTTAGTGGCTATAATTAAAATAAATGTATAACCATGTTTACATTTTTTAAGTTAGATTATTGAAACTTAATCATAATATATGTAAATATTTGTGCATGCTTCTATATTATTTGAATAATAAATAATCTATTTTTAATTATTGAAGGGGGTACTTTAAATTTTTACAAAATCTCAATTCCAAGTGGTGTGCAATATCATGAGAATTTAAACTTTTTTTTCATTTTAATTTTATTCATTTATCACGTATATGATGTCAAGTATCTAGAAAATTACTTAGTACTATCGATGGAATTGTAAATAGTTACTTGGTACTATCAATGGCACAATTAGAAGGGTTACTTAAACTCATTCTTCTCTAAAAATGGTTCCAAGAAATGTTGGAAAATAATACTTAGGTATAAAATGAAAGAGAAAATTTAGAATATAGAACATTCATTTGTAAAATTTTGAATTGGTTATTGTTGCAAATAATTTATATTTAAGAATAGATTAAATTTGAAATTATTTATGCAAACATGTAAAAAAGAATGAAATGGCGCATTTGTGAGTTTATTTGCTTTCTTATTTTATCCCTGCCCTTAATTTACTATCTAATGCATTTTAGAAAACATAAAAAACATTTGAACATCTAAAAATAAGAATAGGACTTCTTCATAACAACAAATGAGATTTGAATCTAATTTCACACGAACTAATAATCAACACTATTTGTTGTACACATAGAGCTGTAAGAAGCACTAATTTGTAGGCTTCAATTATTGTTATGGTAGCATAGAATTTGAGAACAATACAAATAAAAATTAAAAACCATGTTAATGATATTGGAATATGAGACCCACTAAAAAGAATCTTTAAGACAAATGAAAAACAATCCCTCTATGTCTAATAAAGATCCATTGACATCATAGCCAAAAAGAACTTCATGTTCCCTTACCATTCTAAAAATTTAACTTAAAAAATACCAATTTTGTGTTCATATTCATTCTTATTAAGACTGAATATTAGATGGAATCCTAAATATGGGAATATTTAAATTCATTATATAGGACTTATTTTTAGTATCTCATAAAGGGAATGCTCTATATAATAATTTATAATAAAATATTCAAATTTCAACATAATATTTATCACTCATAATATCATTAATTTATATATTTAATTATTACCTTTAAAACCCATGTTAATGATATTGGAATATGAGACCCAATAAAAAAATCTTTAAGACAAATAAAAAAACAATCCCTCTACATCTAATAAATATCCATTGACATCGTAGCCAAAAAGAACTTCATGTTCCCTTGCCATTTTAAAAATTTAATTTAAAAAAAGATCGATTTTGTGTTCATATTCATTCTTAATATTAAATGGAATCCTAAATATGGGAATATTTAAATTCATTATATAAGACTTCTTTTTAGTGGCTCATAAAGAGAATGCTCTATATAATAATTTATAATAAAATGTTCAAATTTCAACATAATATTTATCACTCATAATATCATTAATTTATATATTTAATTATTACCTTTAAAATTCATATTAATGATATTGGAATATGAAACCTAATAAAAATAATCTTTAAGACAAATAAAAAAACAATCCCTCTATGTCTAATAAAGATCCATTAACATCGTAGCCAAAAAGAACTCCATGTTCCCTTACCATTCTAACAATTTAATTTTAAAAAAAGACCAATTTTACGTTCATATTCATTCTTATTAAGACTGAATATTTGATGGAACCCTAATCATATTCATTCTTATTAAGACTGAATATTAGATGGAACCCTAAATATAGGAATATTTAAATTCATTATATAGGACTTATTTTTAATGACTCTTAAAGGGAAAGCTCTATATAATAATTTATAATATTTAAAATGTTCAAATTTCAACATAATATTTTTCACTCATAATATCATTAATTTATATTTAATTATTACCTTTAAACCTCATGTTAATGATATCAGAGTATGAAATCCAATAAAAAGAATCTTTAAGAAAAATTAAAAAAACAATCCATGTAAGTCTAATAAAGATCCATTAACATCATAGCCAAAAAGAACTCCATGTTCCCTTATCATTCTAAAAATTGAATTTAAAAAAAAAGACCAATTTTACGTTCATATTCATTCTTATTAAGATTGAATATTATATGGAATCCTAAATATGGGAATATTAACCCTAATTGAACCCTAATTCCAACTATAATCCTAATTGAACCCTAACCCTAACTCTAATTGAACATTGTTGTTAGGGTTAAATTCAGGTTCAATTAGCATTCTAGTTAAACCCCAATTGTGAGCTTAACCAAAATAAGCCTTATTGAACCCTAACTATAACTTGAATTTGACCCTAATCATAACACTAATTGAACACTAACCCTAACCCTAATTGAACCCTAATTCCAACCATAAACTTAATTGAACCCTAACCCTAACTCTTATTGAACCTTGTTGTTAGGGTTAAATTAGGGTTCAATTAGCATTCTAGGATGAAGATTAAGGTTAGGTTAGGGTTAGAATTGTGAATATCTTAATATTAGCTTATAAATCTGACCCTAACTATTTAATCGTAATTGAATCCTAACCCTAACCCTAATTAAACCCTAATTCTAACCCTAACCCTAACCATAATTAAATTCTTTCTCTAACCTTAACCCTAATTAAATCATATTATTAGGGTTGAATTAGCATTAGGTTTAGGGTTTAATTAGAGTTCTAGTATAAATCTTGGGGTTAGGGTTATTTATTTCTTGATATTAGTTTATAAATTTGACATTAATGATAAATATATCAAATAAAGAAAAGTTAGTATATATTTTTATTGTATGTGAAATTAAGTATTGTTAGGGTTAGAATTATAATTATTGTCTTAATATTAGTTTATTAATTCAGCATTAATGAAAAATATTACAAACAAAAATAAGTATTTTAACCTAGAATTCTATTTGTATGTGAAATGAAGTATTATTAGGGTTAAAATTATTAATCATAAAAAATAATTAATCAAATCACCATAATATTTGTAAAGCTTAGAATTAATTATAAAATTAAACAAAATTTTAATTTCTAAACTTTATAAAGTATTTATTATCCAATTTTGAAAATGGTCATTTAAATTATAGTAATTATCTAATACAAATAAATTAAATAAAAATAAATTCTATTTTTTTTAAATAATTCAACAATTATTAGTTATCATTTTAGAATAAATTAATAAATATATATATGTATATATATATATATATGACTAACTTTTCTATTATTTTTTTCTTTGCATCTAATTTTTTTATTTTCTAAAATTACATTAAATTCTAACTTCAAAAAAATCATAAAATATTTTGCATGCCTACTTTTATATTTTTGAGTTCAATTAAGTATATTGTTCTTTAAATTTGAATAACCAATTATAAAGTAAATTAACAACAAATATTACAAAAATAAGTATTTAAATATAGAATTCTATTTCTATATGAAATGAAGTATTATTAGGGTAAGAATTATTAATCATATGAAAAAATTAAATCAGCAAAATATTTTCAAAGCTTATAATTAATTTTAAAATTAAACTAAATTTTAATTTTAAAAATTATAAAGTCATTATTATCTATTTTTAAAAATAATCATTAAATTATATTAATTATTCAATACAAATAAACTAAATAAAAATAAATATTATTTTCAAAATAATTCAACGATTACTAATTATAATTTGAGAATAAATTAAGAATTAAAAATATATATAAAAGTGCCCGTTAAGGGGCCTAGTTGGGTTAAACCAATTGCAAAGGTGTCTAAGGTGGTTGCATAGGAAAAACCAAAGGAGGGTTGGTGGAAAGTTAACTTCGATGGAGCATCAAAAGGGAATCTTGGACCATCAGGTGCAAGGTTTATCATTCGAGACTAGGAAGGGAAAGTAATTGAGCTTTTGGAGTGAAAAAGTTGAGGGAAGGAACAAATAACATAGCAAAAGCCTCAGCAGCATTATTGGTAGTCAGACTGGGCAAGAAAATGGGAGCCTCAAGAATACACTTACAAGGTGATTCACTTATCATTGTACAAGCCATAATGAAAGGGGAAATAGGGGCATGGCGCATTCAGAACACAATTGCAAAAATCAAAGAAGAATTAAACTCATGTGAAGATTTTGTTGTAAGCCACATAAGAAGAGCTGGTAATTCAGAGGCTGACATTTTGTTGAAGTGGGCTAAAAATTTTAGCGAGGTCAGTGAAATAAGATTGGAGGATTTTAGAAATGTAGTCTTAATAGATTAAGCTAAAAAAGGTGGCAAGGACGCAACATTAATGAAGGGTGATAGTGGGCAGATGGTAGTAAGTTGATAAGACTGGTGAAATGATGTGGAAGATGGCAGTGGCAACTCCAGTACAAAGGAAATTTAAGACCGAGGGGTGCAGTGTTAAGGAATTTAATACCTCTTGGCCCTTGGTAATTGAAGATAATTATAGAAATTAGCGTGGAGAAGAAGACATTAAGAGTTTGTGGGGGTGGTGGCGGTGTTGTTGCAGGAGACTTCAATGGAGGCCGATTTTACTCTTCGATTGACGAGGCAACTGAACCCATTCTATGGTGAAGCCTTAGATCAAAGATTAATGGGAATGTTTCTTTTCACTAATGGGCGGTTGGTTTAAAGCGTGTGAATGATTCTGGGGAACTCTTTCAGAAATCTAAGGCATAGATACAAGAAAAACATGGATGTCTACTCACTAATAATAGCATGGGGTCTGGACCTGGGTGAACTAATAAGCATAGTGAAAGAAGTGATGAACACGATTGTACATAAAGATTTCTTGGAAGGGTTGGAGTCAATTTTATAATGGGCAGTACCAAGTGAAGGTTTAGACATTTGGGAAGGCTTTGAGACTGTAGAAATATAAGGGGATAAAGGATGCATTCTGTTCGTGCATTGGCCAGAAGATGCAATCAAGAACCTTTGTAGGGAAGAGGCAAGGCTAGGTTGGCAAGCTCTGAAGCTCTTCATAGAACTAATGAAGGTGGAGGCCATTATTGAATAGGTGAAAGTAGAAGCAAGGCAGATGAAGGCTGAAGAATAGAAAGTGAGGAAACAGAGGATGAAAGCAAAAAAGAAATTAGGATTTCAAATTGGTTCTTTAAGTTTTTTTGTAGACGAAACATTTGCCTGTTAATTCTGGTTTTGGTTTTTGGGGGTTGAACCCTTTTGTGGTTAAGCAGTGTTCTTAATGTGTTTGGGTAAAAATGTTTAAATTTTGTGGATGCATGAAAGACAGTTACATATGGAATTCAAACTAATTTTAGTTCGGTAGGGTTATAGTTTCAATTTTTATGCATGTTAATGTGCATTTTGGAAAAACTTTGTTAGTTGTAGGAGAATTTGGATGGTAGATGAAGTCATGATGAAAATGATGTAATATGTTTTATTTCTAGCAATACAAATCCTATATATATATATACATATAAGCAATTTTTTTTATTTCTTTGCATCCAAATCATTTCATTTTCTAAAATCATACTAAATTCTAACTTCAAAAAATCATAAAATATTTTACATGCCTATTTTTATATTTTTTGAGTTGAATTAGGTTGTTCTTTAAATTTGAATAACCAATCATAAAGAAAATAAATAATCAAATCAACACAATATTTGCAAAACTCAAATTTCATTTTAAAACTGAAGTAAATTCTATTTTCTAAAATTCATAAAATATTCATTATTTAATTGTTAAATTCATGATTAATTAAATTATAATGAATACATAATATAAATGAATTAAATATTAAATAGAAGTACATGTTCCCTTTAAAATAATTCAACAATCAAAAACTAAAATTTAAATGTAAAAGTATTCTTTATATTGTATTTTTTAATTTTTACATGCAAACTTTTTTATATTATAAAATTAAACTAAATTCTAATTTTAAAAATATAAATATTTGGAGTTGATAAGTTCTAAATTTATTAGTGATGATGATATCCAAAAACTAAAAAGATTCAAAATAATGAAATTAGTTAAAATTTATTAATTGAGACAACACACAAAATTTACACGATCTTAACCATGAAAGTTGTATGAAATTTTATTTGAACATCTATGAATCTTTTGGCTTATATCTAATTATTTTTTAAAAAAGTTACTAGCAAATGCAAGTGAATGCCCCTTAATTCAGAAGGAAATGATTTCAAAGATCTGACCATATATAGGTGTGGCTCTTAATGTAAAAAGGGAAATAAGAAAAGATTAATAAGTAAAAAGAAAGAAAAAGAAACAAAAAACATTTCCAATCTTCTCCCACCATCTTTCTAAAGTAATAAAAGAAATGAAAAAATCTATTTTCATCTCTACATAGAGAGGGCAATCAAATTAGCAATAAAATTGTTAGCAAATTCAACACTCTTATAATTTAGCTCAATAAACTCCACCATGTGAATGAAGCTCCTCTTCAAATCTGGAGTTGTTGGTTTATTGATGATCGACATGACATTAAGCCTTGCAATATTATTCGACATCTTCAACCTGGCTTGTAGAATCATTAAAACTAGCAATCACACCTTGGTGTGTAATGGGTATGTCGAAGAGGTGTGCAAGATTAATTAGAAATTAATTTCATATATTTTTTGCAAAATTTTGTGAAATACATGATGTAAATTGATAGGCCATTTAGGAAATGATGTTTTTTGTGCAACAAAGGTCTCAATGGAAAAGTGATAGCTTAAAATAAACTATGCATCCACTTATATGGACCCAAACATGACTGACACAAAACCTCTAAATCTAGAAGATAATCAGGGTCCATTACCAATAAGATCATATTATCTTTGCAATAGGGAGATAGGGAAAGAGAGGGAGAGATAGAGGGAGAGATGGAGAGGGGAAGAGCAAGAGAGAGAGATAGTGAGAAGAATAAGGAGATAGAGCTAGGGTATAGAGATAGAGAGGATTATATAAATAGAGATAGAGATGGAGATGGGGATGGAGATGAAAAATATAAATATAAATTAAAATTAAAATAGAGTAAAAATTACTAAAACTGTCATGATGTCACTGATGCCTCGCTCCCCTGCTAGGGTTTCTAGCATGACTCTTGAACAAAGGTCGCATGATGTTTGTGGTAGATCGTACCCTACCAGTGATCCCCCTTGTAATGGAAGGTCTTCTTCATCACTTTCTAGACATGATTTTGCTGAGTTTGATGACTTTGTGGGGGGAGTTGGGTTGATGGAGGGACGACTCATAGCCAAAAGCAGATGGCCCAACCTCTTGGCTATGCAAAAATGACCCCAACAGTTACATTCAAAGAGGAAATTGTGAATGAAGTGGTAGATAATGAATCATATTTCGTAAAGTTGGGATTGATTGGCCATCTCAAAGGGTTTTGACTATGCCTTATGGAGTTAAATCATTGGATTTTAGAGACATGGTGTCCTATTCTTGAGGGAGATGTTTAGATCTATCCTAATGCTAGAGGCTTCTTTGTAGTGGCTTTTGATAATGTTAAGGATAGGAACTCAATCCTCTATGACTACCAATGGAGTTGGGAGGAGTGGAATTTACTAATGTTGAAACCATGGTATCATGCCTTGAACCCTATCTATGAATCCTTTGATGTGGCATCGATTTGGATAAGACTTCCAAATCTTCCTTTGCAATTTTGGTTTGAGTCCTACTTTGAGGCCATTGGCAACTCGTTGGCAAAATTTTTGGGGGTGGATGAGGGCTCTTTCAAATCTTTTGCATACCACCTATGCTTGCATTCTAGTGGAAATGTCCATACTTCAAAAGATCTTTCGCTAGATATCCTCTTGAAATTTGCAAGCGGGGGTTGGAAACAAGTGCTTGATTATGAGGGGCTTCCATTTCGTTGTCGTAGATGTTTTAACATTGGTCACACTACTCTGTATTGCTCAAAGCGTAAATTTGTTTGCCAGGAGACTTGGTGGAAAGAGGCTTCACCCTACCATTATTCAATGGAGAAAGAGTGCCAAGAGGGAAATACTGCATAAGCCACCTGCAAGGCTCCACCAAGTAAATCTCAAGCCTATTTGAAGGATATGGTTGAATCATCTTCTATGGTAATTGACAACATTAAAGTTGTTGATGGTCCTCCAAAAGATGAGTTGGCTAGTCAGTTAGAGAGCTTGAACATTGCATCCCTTGTAGGAAGGTGCACCCCAATTGAGGAATCTAGGGAGTTGTCATGGACAAATGAATAGGAGGAAAACTAGTAAGTGGTTGAGAGGAAGAAGAAGTGTGGCGCTGGTTTCAACATGCATCTTTGTTTAACTTATTCATGGGATCCTTTGCATGGGTTGCAAGGGGAGTTGTTTTTGGAGAAGAGGTCCCCCGTTGTGGCCTCTCCTAGTCTAGGCCAAGCTAAAAATCTCACATTTAACCGATAAAAAAGAAACCTAAAATAGAGTAAACAAAAATGCAAAGTCAAAATATATAAAATCTAGATGTTAATAAAAATAAATAAATAAAAAAAATTAATAATAAATAATAGTAACCATAGTATATATATTTCCTTAAG
>VDFB02354207.1:0-29657 GCA_007258455.2 Sequoia sempervirens
TAGAGTCTCATCATATTTTGTCTATAGAATCTAAAAATATGTTTTTCAAAATTTTTGGAATCAGATTGCACTTCTTTTTCCATCTCCCACGAAAATTGGTTTTTTTCAAAAAACAACAATTTTAAAAAGTGACGCACACCGTATAACACATAATTTTTTTTCCATGAAGGATAAAATTCTAATTCTTTCAAATTTAGATTTGTAACTCCTGATATCTAGTGTTTCCACTTGGTTAGATAGTTTTTTATTGAATATTTTTTCCTTAATCAAGTTTCAAAGTCAAACCAATTACAATTCGTATATAGTGTGACCGTGACAATATAACTTTTTGTATATATCAAAAATTAATTTTATTTTTTTTGTTGCATCAAGGACTTCAATATCTTGTGTACTCATATTTTTAATTTTTTTTTATTTATAATATGCTATTTTTCCACATGTACAAAACAAAGACCTTCATTCTCGATGAAAAACCTTTGTTTAATAAAACTAAAAAAACTACATAATAAGACCAAAACATATTAAAATTATATTCATTGGGTAGTGCGTTCTGAGGACTACCTGATTCAAGTTGGGTTTGTGAAGATTCCTCCATTTTCATCCTCAACCTGAGCTCCGAAGTGCCATAATTCAATTTTTTTTTGTGTCTCAGGGAGGGGATGATGAATAAGGGGGGTTCACTCGAACAAGGTTTCATTCGAACTCCCCTTCTATAAGGGGTTTTGGTGGCTTTTTTGGTGGGAAAGTATTAGGAGGGTTCGCCCAAACCTAGGTTCTAGCAAACCCCTGATGGGTTCGGTCGAACTTGATGTGTACTGATTATGTATTGTTTCTACCTTGCAGGAGCTACAAGAGACTAGCAAGATCTCTATTGATAGGCAACTACAGAGATAGTGTTGACATCTATCGATGAGGAGGTGATAGACTCAGATTATTTTCCCCCACACATTGTGGATCAAGACCTAGAGTTACTTAGGTAATTTGTGAGATTACGGGTAGAAAATGAGAGTTTGAGGAGGTGAGTCCACCAAGTCGGTGCTAAAAAAGAGGCACAATAATCCTAGAGCTTAACAGAGTTCGAGGGACTAGAGTCAGAGGTAGCCAAGCTACAAGCGGAGAGAGATTAGATAGCAGAAGCACATCGGGAGGCCCTAGGACAGATATGGGGTTTAGAGTTTGTTCTTAGACTCAGTGGTAGGTCATGATCATGATCGCATACCATTGTCTCTCGACATACCACTATTGGAACAACATGAGTACCAGATCCTGAGGGGTCTGGCAGCCATAAACTGCAGTGATATTGTATATATTGATGACATGTACATAAAGTTTTTGATATATATATGAGCATGTCATTTTTTCTTGTTTTCATGTGTGGAATGTTAAATGATAATGTGATTAATTAGATTACTTAATTAATGTCTTCATGATTTAACATATTTTATGTGATCTAATTAAAACTTACTATAGTTTCTCTTAGATACAACATTGTGATTAAGTATGTTATGCTAAATTAAATGCCACTATAATCTAACATAACACACAAGATGAACTTGAATAGTATGAAACCTAAAGTAACTATAAAAGTAAATTAAATAATTACTTTAGTGCTCAAGACACACACATAACTGGTTGTCAAGAACAAAGCATTGTGAAAACATATAGAATATAATCCAATAGCTCTACCAACACTACTTTATCATTCATACAATCCAAAGGGATTAGACATAATATTGGTGAAAATGTGTGGCATTGATAGGTTCTTTAAGAGGCGTTCCATCTAGTTTTGTTAAGATATATGCACCAAACCCAAAGTTTTTGTCGACTATGTACGGTCCTAACCAATTAGGACTAAATTTTCCTCTTTCATTTAGATCAACATTGATGTTGTGTTGAATTTCAGATAGGACTAAATCACCTTTGTTGAATGTGTGAGGGATGACATTAAGATTGTAATAGCATTGTTTCCTTTTGCCATAAGCTTGAAGATGTTCAAGAGCATTGATTCGTTGTTCATCGAGCATTTCAAGCTGATGCAATCTTTGCTCTTTATAGTTTCTATCATTAACAAGTCCTTGAAGAGTGATTCTTAATGTAGGAATCTCTAACTCTAAGGGCATTATTGCCTCACCGCCATATACAAGATTGTAAGGTGTAGTCCCTATAGAAGATTTAACACTTGTGCGATAGGCACATAACACATAGTGTAATTGTGTACGCCAATCCTTATGATGCTTGTTAATATTTTTTTTTAGGATTCGTTCAATAACCTTATTAGTTGATTTAGCTTGACCATTAGATTGTGGGTAATAAGTAGTCAAAAAGTGATGTTGTATATTGAATTTTTCTAAGAATTTATTCACACCGTTATTCTTAAATGGAGTACCATTATCAGAAACTAACGCAAAAGGAAGGCCAAAGTGAGAAATAATGTGTTCCAATATGAAACGACATATTACCTCAGGTGTTGTGGATCAAAGGGGAATGCAATTTACCCTTTTTGTGAAGTAATTGATTGTAGTAATGATAAACATATGTCCAATGGAAGAAAGAGGTGATATCTTTCCTATAATTTCTAATCCCCAAACTGCAAAGGGCCATATCGAAACTTGAGTATGAAGTTCACAAGTGGGAATATGGATGAGGTTGCCATGCTCTTGACATTTGTGACATTTTCTGACTTAATCAAAGTAGTCTTGTTCCATATTTCTCCAATAGTATCCAATGGGGATGTTTTTTGAACCAATGTTTTTCCTCCAAAATGACCACCACAAGCACCTGCATGGGCTTGCTCAAGGGCTATGGGTATCTCAAATTTTTTTAGGAATTAGAGTAACAGACCATGGAATGATCTTTGATACAACTTCTTAGCAAGAATGATATAGTTAGATGCGAGCTTGCACAAATGAGCTCTGATGTTCTTGGTTGTCGGCTTAAGAAAGGTATCGTCTTTCAAATAGTTAAATATCGCATCATACATTTCACTCAAGTCTTATTTAGTGGTTGTTAGCATGTCTTCCAATTTATTGTCAATCGAAGGTTTCATGATGGGGTGAATAGTGAATGTGAAATATTTTGAAGGATCTTGAGGTGATTTAAGAGAAGCTCCACTTGCCATTTCATCTGCATGTCGATTATCTTTCAACGGATGTTATAAATGGTGAATGATTCATTATTTTGTAACAAATGCAGTGTGAGATCCTTGTATTTTGATAATTTATCATGTTTTCCTTGATACATGTTCCATTTATTTGTTTGATCACTAATTATGAATCACCAAAGATCTTAATATATTTAACACCCATAATTAAGGCAACACACAATCCAACAATTAACGCCTCATATTCAACTGTGTTATTTGTACATAGGAAATTTAATCCATATGACAATGGAATAGGATTTACTATAGGTGGGATTAGTATAACCCCAACACCAGAGCCAGTTCTACACTTAGATCCATCAAAATATAACTCCCATGTATTAGGTTCAATTATCAACACATTATCACTAGGGAAAAAGGGAGTGCTAGGTAATGCCAAAGGGGAAGGATCAACAACTAAGTGGTCAGTTAAGGCTTGACCTTTGATTACTTTTTATCAAACAACCTTAAGATCAAACTCAATCAACAATATTAGCCATTTAGCTAGATCTCCTGATAAGTCCATTTTATTGAAAAGATGTTTAAGAGGGTCGAATTTTGTCATCACTTGTATTTCCACATTCAATAAATAATGTTGCAATTTACTAGTAGCGAATACAAGGGCCAATTTTTTTTTTTTGATTGTTGTGTACCTCTTCTCATAATCTATCAATTTTATGCTAATGTAATAAATGGGATGTTCTTTACCATTTTCGTTTTGTTGAGCCAACAATGCTACAAGAGCATGAGATGACGTAGCTATATAAATTATGAACAATTTGCTTGGCATAGTGGGTTGTAGAACAGGCGAAGTTGCAAGTTATTCCTTTAAACTCTCAAAATCCTGTTTACAATCTTTATTCCAATCAAAGCACACATCCTTTTTAAGATGTGTGAATGGTAATGTGCGGTTAGCTAAAGATGCTACAAAATGATGGATGGCTTGAATTCATCATTGTAATGTGCATAATTTAGAAATGTTTCTAGGAGGTGGTATGTTGATTATAGCATCAATTTTCTTTGTGTCAACCTTGATTCCTTTGTGAGATATGATAAACCCTAAAAGTTTTCCACTATCTACTCCAAAGACATACTTTTTTATACTTAGTTGCATGTTGTATTCGTGCATCCATTCAAATATTTTCCAAAGGACATTCACATTGTCTTGTCTTGTTAAGGATTTTGCTAAGATGTCATCAACATAATCTTCCAAGATTTTATGTATGTAATCATGAAATATCAATGCCATGGCTTGTTGATAAGTTGCACCTGCGTTCATTAATCCAAAAGGCATCATAACCCAGAAAAATGTCCCCCAAACAGTTGTAAATGTTGTCTTATATTGATCTAGTGGGTTGATGAAGATTTGATTATATCCAAAAAATCCATCCATGAATGGCAACAAAGCATGTCCCATAGTTGAATCCACTGTCATGTTGATATTAGGAAGGGGAAAATCATCTTTTAAAGAGGATTTATTCAAGTCATGAAAATCCGTACACATCCTAATACGATTGTCAGGTTTTGTAACTATGACAATGTTTGAGATCCAAGGAGAATAATCAATAGGTCGAATGATACCCACGTCAAGGAATTTTTAAAGCTCTCCTTTAACAAGCAAGGCTATTTTAGGATTCATCTTTCATATCTTTTTCTGAATAGGCTTAGCATTGTCAATAAGGACAATATTATGTGTGACTATCTTTGGGTCTATTCCTGGCATATCTGAGTAGTTCCAAGAATTGTTTTTAGGAAAGTCTTGGAGAAATATTGTAGTGTCTTCTTTTTCTTCATCATCGAGACACTTCCCTATCTTAATGAATTTTTCTTTAACATCTATATCCATTGGTATATCAATTGTATCTCCCAAGGGAAGCACATTTGACTTAGGAAATTCAGGGTCATAGTGGTCCATTGTTGTGTCTTGCTCATTAGTTTCACCTGCCACATCTTTTTGTTTGGTACTGATCATAGCACATGTAACCCTTTTCTTTGGAGGAGTAAAATATGACTCATCATAAACTCCTAACATTTTTTCTAAAGGGTATGTGTAGGGTATGTGGCTGATGACTTTTTTTTACCCAAAATTGATGAAACGAAAAGGGTTTTTAAAGGAAATTCTCAACTTTCCACCAATATAAATTATATGCTTTACTTTGAATTTAATAAATAATTATTATTCATTTTCTATTTGAATTACGACTAAAGTCCTAATTGATAGGATGATTGAAAAACATCTATAGCTTTCAAATGGTATCACATTATTTTAATCAAAAATATGCGTCACATTCTATGCTTCACACATCCTTTACCATTTTATCCCAATTGTTTCACAAGTTCATAACCTCTCTCATAAAATTGTTCCATTTCTTTCTAGTTCAGTGGCTTTTGGTAATCTATCCCATCAAAATTAGTTGTGTAACTTGTAGTTTCTTCCAAAGGGGCTGGGATGAATACTTGTAGAGGTTCTTCTGAATTTCTGAGTGGACATCAACAATGGTTGTTCTTTATTTTCATCCTCTTTTCTTGTGATTATATACTCTCCCATAAAGGAAGGTGTGAATTCCAATGATCCCCAATCATCACTAAATCATTGAAACACTGGTTCTTCTTCTTTCTTGTCGATCTCAAGAGGTTTGATGTTAAATGTTCAAATCAATGTGTTGAGAGGACTTGTTCCGTTTTCAAGTTGTAAGCAACTTTTAGGCTCGGGGTCTATTTCAACTTGGTAAGCCTTGTTGTTATAGACATATTTCATGATATGATAAAGGGTGGAAGGCATTGTACGCATCTCATGAATCCAAAGTCTTCCCAAAACAAGATTGTATGATAGGTCATGAGGCATAACATGAATAGGAGTTTGTAAGGTAGCCTTTCCAACTGTAATAGGTAAGGTAATTACACTGAGTAGTTACTTGCTAACATTGTCAAATCCTCTTATTGATAAGGAGTCATACTCGATTCTGGATTTTTCTACACCCAATCAGTCTAAGAGTTTCACACTACACACATTAAGGGATGAGCCATTATCAACAAGGGTCCTTTTGATACCTATTTGATTGAATTGGGCTATTATCATAAAGGCATCATTTTTCTTTCTCAATTCCAATGGAGGGAGCTCATGTTGATGGAAGGTAGTGTCTAAATTAACTATATTCAGTCCTTATATTAGAGCTACCACATTATTTGCATTCATACCAGGAGGAACCACTATTTCTTGTAATGTTGTTTGAAGCCTAGTGTGATAGTTTGGTTAATTCTGAATTAGATCACAAAGGGATATTTTTTGCAAGAGTATGCTTAAGTTGTTCAACAAGATTGTACTCCTTCCCACTATGTGGCAACAAACGAGGAGCACTAGGCAATATGTGATTGGGAAAAGGTAAGGGTGTTGGGGTGGGTTGTGGTTGCAGATTATTTCTAGTGTTGTATGTATGTGCAACAATATCATGCTTAGGTGGGTAAAGGGTAAACTCAGGTGTAGTTGGAAGTTGATACTTATGCGAGGGTGGGTAAAGGATGGGTTGAGGTTGAATTACATTGAAATATTTTGTTTTGGATTTCTCACAAAAAGCCTTAGTGGTTGGATTTTCTAAGATGAAGTCTTGAAGGGCGTCATCTAACATGTCAAATTCATCATAGCTAAAAGGTTTGAGAGGTAAGTTATTGTCGGGTGGTTTGGGTTTTTCATGAAAAACCTTAGTGGATGAACTTAGTGAGAGGGAGCCTTGTAGAGCTTCATCTAACTTATCCAAGTCATCACTACTAAAAGGTTTGGATGATATAGTTTTTCTAAACTGAAGCATTGTTATTATTATTTCATTTGATTTTTGAGTTGTTTGTTTTTGTTTTCTAATGAATTCGATTTAAATGAACTAGAAACTAATGCTAAAAATGAAAATTTTAAAAATATAATGCTATCCATAATTTCCATGAAATTAAATGATGCTAAATCTAATGATTTCAATGTAACAGAAGACAACTGAACTGAAAAAAAAAAGTAACTGAGAATAGACAGTTGCTTAAAAACTAGAAACAAGATTCTAAAAATAGTAATGCAAAATGTGCACTAGAACTAAGTCGCCCAAGATGGATAATGAGTCCCATAGGGGTATTTTTTAAATTTTTATAAGTTTTCTGGTTGATTCTTATATGTTCTATGCTGTATAATGTAGATGTAAAGTGCATATGCATAATTTTACTATTTTTCAATGAAATTAAGTGCAATAATGCAAGCTAAATGAGCTTTTCACTAATGAAAATTTTAAAACCTTAGAATGCAATTTAAACAATGCAATGCAAGATAATTCTATGATGCAAATGTTCTCCAAATCAAAAATATGATGCTTCTGAATTTGGGTTCACCAAAATGTGGACTATGGAAATGGAGTGCACAACTTCCCTTATCCACTCCTAAAAGGGGAATGAAGGAAGATGAATCTGATTCCACAAAGTTCACACTAAAGAACAAATCCTTGAGATTCCAATGCAAAGGAGATCAAAATATATCAAAGGAGATTATTCTTAAGGCTGTAAATTGATAAAGAAGATTAAATAATAATGCAAAACTAAGGAAATACAAAGTGTTTAAAAACACACTATGATATGCAGAAATATAGATTGAATGCAATGTAAAACAAGATAGACCAGCCAAACAAAAAGAGTGCATCTAGAATCTAATAGAGGTTAGAGTGAACACTGTAAATGTCTTTGAAATTGTAGAAAATCTAATTTTCTGACCAATTGGGACTCATACACCAAGCTGGGTGACTTAGTCCTATATAAAGGGTTTCTACCCAAAAAGTAGTTTCAAAGAAATGGGCATGGGAATCTACAAACTGATCTACCAAATACCTTCAGTGGGACTCATTTTCCACTAATAGCAGATCATTCCTTTTCTACTTTAAAAAAAATTGAAATCATAGATCTATATTGCAACACATGCACTTCGTTCCAAGACTAGAACCCAGATCCAATTCTATGAAAACACCTACGAAACAAAATATAATTTAGTTTCTAATGGGGTGTTTTCCTAGGTCAAACCCCTAGTTGGTATTTAAACCTTGAAAGAGATGATGAAATATGTAGCAAAACCCTAGCCTTAAGTGTATCTAAGATTAGGAAATCTGAAGCAAGATGTAACCCTATTCCAATATGCAAGAATAAGATGCATAAATGAAACTAGAATGATGTAAGAATCACTCTAAGAGATCCCAAATCACATTAGAAATGAATCTTAATGAAATGAAAACCTTCCTTAGCCTGAAAATAGAGAGAAAATGGAAGATGGAATCACTTGGAAAACAATTCCTTAGGCTTGGCTTGATGGCTAGTTGCATCTCCCCAACCTAGAACTCTTCATGATTCTCCATAGGAATCCATGATTAACCCTAAACAATGCAATATATTTTATAGAAAGTGAGCTTGAAGACTTGCAAAACCCTTGAATGCTTCCCTAAGCTTCAACTTTGCTATAGATAGACTTGTGAATCTTCTTGTGAAAGATATTCAACACTTGACTCTTGAATTTGTTTGTTAAAAATTAATAGATGTTGTGAAAAATGACCTTAAAGCTTATATTTATAGGCATCCATACCTAATTAATCATTATTTAGACCTCACAGGCTAACATCCATTGGAAATTTGAATTAGGTCATTGAATTTGCTGCTCCAAATTGAAAAATCCCCCCAAAAGGGACTCATTCACCACTCTGGGTGACTTAGTCCCACCAGAGGGGACTCATTCACCCAAGGTGGTGAATGGGTCCCACTTAAGGTTTTTGAGGTGGGTTTTCTGAATTGAATGCTATTTGTCAGGAATTATATATTTTTGAGTAGAATAAGCCTCAAGGTGCAAAATAATGGGTCCTAGGGGCCTACAAATGCTGATTTAAAGGATGATTAATGCAAGGGAACCTAAGATAGGTCCAAATGAGACCAAGGATTTTACTATCTCCCAGAAGGGAGTACAATTTCAGTGTCCACATTTCTATTCTATTTGGGTTACACTAAGGATAATTGTATTAGACAATGAGAACTTGTTTTTCTTGTCACTAAGGTATAGCTATCGTGTAGGATCTTGTTACTATTGTACCAATGATGTGCATATGAGTTAATATAACTATGATGTATAGTTATTTTAAGGGAAGGTGTGCATGAAGCACACAAGTTCTCCCAATGTGTTAGCATAGTGACTCAATGCAAGGTCTAGGAATGGTGGATGAGGTTGCAAGGGGTAGTGCTATGAGGGAAGATTAGATGGAATATACATGTTTCCTGCATGATCTATAAAATGGAAAATAAAACCTTTATTAGACTTTAACTATATGATTAATGCTTTAAGATCATTAGGGACGATGATTCACAAGGGGGAAAGTATGTTACACCTTGTTTCTTAGTTACCAGGTTACTTTTACCCTATGAGTAAATATGATGATAAATGTTTATCCAAACTTTAATATGTTCAATAGAAGAGTAAAATAATAAAATATATATTCAAATGTTATTTATTTTGAAGGAATGATTATGTTTTATATTGATGGATAATACAATGAATGAATATGTATTGCAATGTGAATTCTTTGATGATGCAAATTATTTATGACGCTAATGGATTTTATGTGAACAACTAACTACCTATGTGATGTACTAACCTAAATGTAGGATTAGGTTTGTAACTCTAGAAGAGAGGGAGAGTATTACTCAAGAGAGAAGCTTGGTCCGGTAACCCTTTATGAGCCTAACTGAGTATTCACACACTCACACCCTATTTGGTCTAGTCGAGTTGGGATATTGATGAAATGGTAAGTAATCTCCTATCAAGGTTTGAGTATGTTTGTACTAGTATGTGGTTTTATTCACTGAATACTCATATTTGGGGTTGTACGATTGGATCTCCATGTCGAGTGAAAGTCTTTCGTGTATATATGTTTGTCAATGGTTATGAGTATGAGTATTTTTATAATTATATGGAAATAATAATATTATGTATATGTATATATATAGTATATATAGATATTAATATATATTTATAAATTAATAGAGTTTCATATATATTAATATATATATATATGTATATATATGTAGATATATATATGTGTGTATATATATGTATATATATGTGTGTGTGTGTGTGTATGTATATATGTATTTGATAACTTACTGAAATGAATATATATTAATATATATTAATATATATATGTATGTGTGTGTGTGTGTATATATATTTTAATATATATACATATATACAATATATATAATATATAAGCTTAAATACATATAATATATATATATATATATGGATATTGATATCCTTATAGAAGCAACAATAAAAAATTGATGTATCATAGTATATTAATAATGATCAAGTTTGCATTGAAGTTAGTATTGGATGAATAAAAGATTGTAGCCAACACATAGGAACAACACATAAGCTAAAATATAAAGTTTAGTGAATGCGCATATGTGATATCAAGTCAAACATTGAATAAATCACATAGGATTTTATTTCTTGCTATGTAAACATTTGATAAGGAAGATAATACTATTTAAAAGCCTTTTGAATCTATCAAACCCACACTATAACTGTGGGCACTAGCATATGAATGTGGTGCCATATTGAAAATGTTTGGAATACATAAGAGGTCTTCAAAATATGCAGAAGTATGCAAATAGCATTAAGACTGAGGTAAGAGAAAAATTAGTAGCATTATGTGAAGGAATTTGAAATAGGAAACTTGTTTTGAGCTTTTTGTCCCATATATCAAGTGAACTCAACCATTTAAATCGTGAGGACTGTGATGTGTTGGAAACCTGTGAATTAACTTGGTGATTCATTACATGAGGTTAGTAAGTTGGTAGAAATGTTAACTTGTTTGTATCCTTTGGTTGCTCACAAATTAGTATAAATAGAGGTGCCCCCTCTACCAATTGCTACACTTATCAATCTAATTTCCTTGTGTTACTTAGCTTCAATTTCTATGCAAAATGAGTTGAGAGTTTGTGAGTGAGAGAGATTTGTTTTGTTGAGTTGCTTTGTGATCATTGAGAGAATTGGTTAGAGGTTAGAGTGGAATTAAGTTGATATTGGAGGGACTATCAGTATGCTAGTATCTGTTGGAGTAATCAGGATAATCACTTCATAATTAATTAATCATTAATTAAATTATTATGTACCTTATTACTTTATTCACTTAAGCTAAACTTAGGATTTCTTTTTATTATTAGTTTGAACTAAATTTAGGACAAGTTGTCATTGCATGAGATTAGAACACTTGTCACTATCTAGTTAAATCCTCATTTAGGGTTTGCTTTTGCATGCTTTTATAAAGCATGCACATTCATTGTAATAATTCAATTTAGAACCATTAAGGTTAATACATTGCAGAAATTAGTTGATCTTTTGGATTCAATATTTTCTCTCTTGGTTGTATAGCAAATTAGTTGCTTTGATCTCTTGCTTGTGATAGGAATTTTGGTTGTAAGGATTTTTAGGCGCTGTGGTGTTCACTATCAACTCCAACATGGTATCAAAGCTTTAGATCTGTAGCTTCCTATCCAAATACTAAGGGATTTGTCCTTGAGATAAAAATTAGCTCATCCTCAGGAAAAATGGGCATCATCGTTGCATTCAAAATGACCAAAAATGTAAAGAACATCTATCATTTCATCAATTTCTGAGTAGTTACAAAAAAGCAATTTTTTTTAAGACAAGCAGATCCGTACAAATCTAGGCGCTATTGTACCTCGATTTGTGTGTATAGGTATGATAGGGTTCTCTAGTTTTTTCAAATTTTCTCCTTTTTATAAGAAAAATAAAAATTAGGATTTTACAAATTTTTTAACCTAGAAATAAAAAAAATTATTAAAAAAAAAAAGCAAATTGCAAATCAAAGAAAGCAAAAATTTGCAATTTTTTATTATTAAAAAATTTGCATGTAGGGTACATATTATACTTTTGCGGCAAGCTTCATTGGAGGTCGTGTGACCCATCCCAACCTCTAGTTGCCACTAATCCAACCACTGGTGGCTGCAAAACCTCCGTCGCCCACTACTCATCACTGGCGACATTAATAAGGAAAGTTGTCGGCCCAAAAAATTTTGAGTAAAAATCAGTTTGTAAAATCGGCAATGAAAACAAGAATTCTAGCAAGGTTAACAATCTAGTGGTGGGGAAAAACTATTGAATATTGTAATTCCACAAGAGAATATTCCGTTCACTCAAATTTGTTTCTGGCTACCTATTTTTTCCTTACGAGCAAGAGTTTTTCCCATTGATGGCCATATAGCCATCAAATTTAACTTCGTGAAGTGTTGATGCAAGCATGATGTTACTAGTTTTACAACCCCTCCAAGCCCCTCTCCTAGCCTTGACTTTCCATAAAGGAGTGATTTTTTTTCTTTTTGGCATAACTTGGGCATATAGTGTTGAAATTGGGAAAACGAGATATCTTCAGAAAGTTGGTTCCATGAAATTTCTAGTGGTGCAGGTCTCGTCATCATACTTTCCTACTAGTTCTTATTATTCTCATTCAAAATTAAATCTTCATTTTGTGCTTTTGAGCTCAACTTTTTTCCTATATCTCTGATTTTCATGATTCAAGTGGCATTGGAAAGTTATTTTAGAGCTCTTCAGATCTATTCATGCACTTTTTCCAGACTCTACCCAAGGTATAATTTAGTCAAGATTTTTTTTTTTCACTCTTTGCTTAATTACTTGGATGTCTTGGCACCTGGAAAGGATCTATTTATGTAGGATGATATTTTTTGATGTACTTTATCAGTACTAAGATCATTAGTCTCTAATTTTTTCATTTGAGTGAGAATAATGGGTTTTTCTATCCATCCTTATGTGATCAACTTAGATAAGGATAACTATGATTCTTGGCGAAATGGCATCCTGACACATCTCAGGTGGCTTGATATTTTTCCTTATTTGTATGGACTCGTACCTACACTAGACACACCAGGGAGTTTATCAGCATGGGGGATCGTCAGTGATCATATTGTAGAGGTTATATGTTCTAGTCTTGATCTTGACACTATGTATGTTGTATTGGATGTTGAATGCCTCCACATACTTTGGACATGACTTTGGGAGATCCGTGGAGACCCTCATATCCCTCCATACCCAAAGGATCCTGCTGGACATTGTCTCATCCCTCTTGTAGATGGAGATTCCATACCCTTTGATGATGATACTTTAGAGGAGCTTGAGTATATTGTGTAGGTCTTGCATGTTCTGATGGTTCAAAGACTTGTCTTCATGTTGCCACTTTACAGATTGAGACTACATCAACATCTCTTATTGTTCATGATCAACAGTACATCACCACATCCATGGCTCCTATTGATTTAGTGTAGATGGACATCATAAATCTTCTAGAAATTGTTACTTGGGATTTGTATCTTGCAGACATATCATCCTTGCTTGTAGAGTCTCATATTGCAGATCTGGAGGATTACTTTGAGGACATTCAACTCCTCTAAATGTTGATACCACATCAATGTTGTTGGTGTACCATGTTCATCGCCTTTGCAACTTGTTCTATATTAGTCTTCATAGGATCTTGGATTGACATCATCGCCTTCCAACATGTAGACACATGAGAAATTTTCAGAGGCACACATCATTTGGATTTGGATTCCAGAATCACTCATTCTTTTGGATTGGCTTTTCCAATCACCAATGGATCTATTTCTTCTTAAGGGGAGAAATGTTATTTGTAGGCAGTGGACCATATTTTGTCTTCAGGTGTTCATAATTGCTACATGAGATACTTCATTATGGGGGTATTCATTTCATCTTTTTCTCTCTCTTATCGGGGGGACATCTATTGTACTTGTACGACAAAAGCAGTCCATGGGGCATCAAATTGAGTCCTCCTTTTATTCTTCTTTCACTAATGCAGTAATTTCTTTTTCTCTTTTTTGGAGAGGATTTTTTCCCATGTGGTTTTCTCCATTTCTCTATTTATGAGAGATTCATTTGTTTTGTACATGGGTACTTCATCAGGACTTGTACCCAAGACCCATCCATGCATCCATCATTGCATTCTACATCATGGTTTTTAGTTTATCCTTAAGTTTATATTGGGGGGGTGTTTGAGTAATTAGGATAGTCACTTCATTATTAATTAATCATTAATTAAATTATTAAGTCCCTTATTATTTTATTCACTTAAGCTAAACTTAGGAGTGCATTTTTATTATTAGTTTGAACTAAATTTAGGACAAGTTGTCTCATTGCAAGAGATTAGAACACTTGTCACTATCTAGTTAAATCCTCGTCTAGGGTTTACTTTTGCATGCTTTTATAAAGCTTGCACATTCATTGTAATAATTCAATTTAGAACCTTTAAGGTTAATATATTGCACAAATTAGTTTCTCTTTTGGATTCAATCTTTTCTCTCTTGGTTGTATAGCAAATCAGTTGCTTTGATCTCTTGCTTGTGATAGGTGTTTTGGTTGTAGGGATTTGTGGGAGCTGTGGGGTTCACTATCAACTCCAACAATATCTATACCTTTGTCATTTATGTTGGGGCTCACTAGTTGGTATTACTTAAACCATGTGCCTCAAACCATGAGCTCACTAATTCATGACCCCAAATTATATATTTGTATTAGTTTTTCCCAATGTGAAACCCACATTAAATATTTATCCCAATGTTGCATACAATACCTTGTCTCAAAGAGTTCCTTACCTAGGTGGTATCTACATCTTTAAGATGCACCAAAGTTAAATATTTATTTTTACATTATTATCATTATTATTATGCAAGGTGTACATAATGCCTTTCTCAATATTCTCCCACTTGTATAAATTGCATAAATGGTCAAAACTAGAGTTATTCATCAAGGGAATAGTCCATATAGCTAACACGTATTATCTACACATCCATGTGCTCCATCAAAATACTTGCAACAATAACCAAACTTTAAATAATCTAGACACAAGTGGTGCATGTCTTTCATTAGTTCATGTTGCAAGGTGTTGGGTTAAGTCCCACAACTAGCTAAGAATACTCTTATTAAAGGTGGAGACCCCTATCATTATTATGCCTAGTCTACAATTTTTTGAATGAACACACCTTAAGATTTTACTATATAGATGCATCCAATGATATTAAGGCTAGAGTGTTCGTTTAAATTTTCATGAGTTTGAACCTCCCCAAAATTAAATGGACTTTTATGTGGAGTTCAATATGATTTAACATTACAATGAATACAATTAGAATTCCTTATCTAAATTATTTTAGACTTAATCATCATGACTTTTAAACAATAAAAATATTCTAACACGTTTTGAACTGTACAAAATAAAAACAAAATGATAAATAAATATAAATAATTCCCAAAATAAAATGGATACATTAATTACATTATCTATTTTTCACCAAAAGTTCACCGTGATCACAAAACTATCCACATACCCATTAACCTATGGGTCCCATTGGTGCTACTATTATCAACTCTTAATTATTTTTTAACATGTATATGACATTGGTGGAGCCTATAGAGGCAGTCTATGGTTCAGTTTGGCGAATATATCACCAGTCGGTACAAATGTAAATGTATCCGCCACCATTTCATGACAACAACAGTGACAACACTCAATAGACCTATAAACATCATTAAAATTACATGATCCCAGACACTGGGGAATGCTTTTAAAGGACTATTCAACGTAGAATATAGAATGTGTTCACCTGATATGGGGGAATGGCTTGAGATAACCCAAACAGTTTCACAGTGGCTTCCATAATCCAAACGGGTCCTCATTGAGGTCATCCTTATGTGGATCACTGTGATGTGCTACATCCAAAGTAGTTTCTGCTCCACCAGCATTACAAGATCCAGTGAGGAGAGACCCAAGATTAGCTTGTGTGTTGAGGAGCTCTGCTTGAGTGGTTGCCAGTTGTGATTGGAGATGTAATACTTGCTTCTGCAGTCGACAAATGGCGCCAGTGCAGCCATAGATAGGATCATTCACTCTCATACTTGCTTCGTATACCATGCTTGTTACAGCATCTGCTCGCTTCTCGTCGGGAATATCCTGCATAGAAAAAGGAATGATGTTATTTCTATTTAGATTTGACTTGAAATAAAGTCGATCAAAAGTCATTTCTATTTAGATACACATGAACAATTGAATCAATCAAATTGTTTCGTATGAAAAGTAAAGGTGTGGAGATCAATCTTTTAAAAAAAACCAAAAAAACATTTGATCAATACCTGAAGGATTTTGCTTATGTTGCTTGTTCCAAATAATTTGTGTACTACTAAAAATTTGTGAGGATCGTTTGGTGGAAAATAAGGAGCGAGCCCGCATTTATCTCCACATTTTCTTCGTTGAATTTTGCAAGCAGCACATGGATAAACAATCTGAGCCATCTGATTCACCTGGAACAGAAATTTATACAAGTTTTAATATTCAAGAGATGAGATCGATTTGGGACAAAGAGTTTGAGTGGTAGATTCATAAATAGAACATTTTCCTTCAATTGCCATGTGACGTCGAAAGATGACGTGTCAGGTACGACTTATTATACGTCATCCTCAGGTCTGATATTCGAGCAAGTGGAAGGTGTTAAAATGTGATTGGTATACGAATGTTGAATTGAAATGAATAAGGTGTTAGTGGAAATAAACTAGGCCTATTTTTTTTACACCTAATATAGTAAATAATATCCAATCAATAAAAATCACAGATAAATACAAAAAGCTATGACACCGAATGTAGTAAATAATATTCAATCAATAAAAATCAAACAGATAAATAAAAAAAGCTAGTAAATAATATTTTAACTAATGAATGTAAAGATTTAGTATATTAAATAGAAATGCAAATGAAAGAGAATTATTTTAGTTATGTTAATGTATTTTTGATAAAGAAATGGTTTGAATGTTAGAATTCAGATTATTTTGATTATTATTACATCTTTTTGTGTAATCTTGTCTTTTGTATTTGAGTCTTTAAAAAATTAGCTTATCTTCACTTGGTGTCATATAATACATAATATAGTGTTGAGAAATATCTTTAAGAACCAATTATACAAAGATGAAAGTTTCAAACTTATTTTTCTCTTATTTAAATTCCTTCTTGTTTCTTAGAATATTGAATAAAAACAAGATAAGGAGCAAGATGCTTGGATTAAAGTGTCATTATAAACAATGTTCTTATAGAGATAATGCAAGCAACTAATATTGATCCCTTTCTCTTTTGAATTCCTCTTTCATGTATCTTCCTTTATGATATTGATGAACTAGGGTTTATCTTTAAATACACAACCTTAGATGCTCAATTAAAAAAAAATGGTGTGTAAGGTGATGTGCAATGGTCAAATTTCAAAAATCTTTTCTCTAGAAAAGATAAATTTCAATTTTTAAAATTAGGATGAAATCATGTGTGTGATTGGATTGAAGTAGGGGCTAACTTTGACAGTTGACCCTACATTCCAAGTAAATTTTTTACAATTCTTGTCCATTTAAATTGTCCCTTCAAATATTGAGTAATACAATGGTGAAAGAAGGAGATATAAAAAACTAGATATACATAAAAATATGGTCATGTAGAATATTTGATAGTTTTCCCTAAATTTCCCCTTTCATGTGATAGTTTTCTAAAAATATCTTGTATTTTTATAGAAAAATGCATAAATACTACCATGCGATTGTCAATTTTAGATTGTGAATACATGTGACATAGCGTGGCTTATGGTGGATAAATATATTAATTATACACTTACACACAAATTTATATACATATATATGTATATTCATATACATACACATTATATATACATATATGTACACACACATAGTTGAAAAAGAAATTTTAGTTTCCCTTATGGTGTAATCTGGGTTAATTGATAAAATAAAGAAAATATACACAAATCAACATAGATTCAATAAGTTGTTAGAATGCAGTGTACCAAACTAGGCAATATAAAGCAAAAAATATAATCATGTCATCAATAGTAATAATTGAAGAGACCAATTACTTAGTTTTTGACCAAAAAATTGTGTCAATTGGTTAAATATAGACATCTATGCACCTCAAAATCAAAAGGCAAACCATATTATCATTATCATGTATCTAGATTAGAATTAAAATATTCTCATTTACTCTATGTTGGTTCAACTTCACTATTTTAGATATGTTTTGCACCTACAAAATTTATCCACAACTATAAACTTTGTCTAATGATCTCTCAATTTTCTTTGTAAACTCTTAAAAAATAGACTACTATAAAATGATATTTCATTTCATATTCTTAGGGGATTTTGTCAAGCTAGTAATATTTAAAAGTAAATTGATACACAACACATTTTAAATATGCACATATGAATCCTACAATGGTTTCTAGGAGATTCACATACATTACCTGACAAGTATGTGATTAAAAATGAACGATGCAAGTGTGAACTATTGTTCTTGAATTTCATCATATTAATGTGTTGTATGTGTTCTCCTCTTTTTGTGTATAATGAATTGAAATTGATGAATATTTATACATCAAAGTAGCAAGTTGTGAATGCTTATGCATGTCCAATTTTCAAAAAAAGCGTGAAATGGGGAAATTGTTTGAAATATTTGATTTTGATGTAGTATTAATAAGGGTCAAAATCATGGCCACATCAAGATGACCTTACAACTATTGACATGAATTGAATCAAATATCCAAATTGGATAATTCTCTAAAAGGAATAGATTATGGATTAGGAATTGTATTAAAGGTTAGTAAAAAAAAATACAATCAAACAAGGATTTCACACATATGAGTATAGGGATAAGTGATTTCCAAGGTGAGTCCAATTACACACACAAAAAAAGATATTTGTATCTATATAAATGTATCAAGACATTGAACAAAACTAGGCATAAAATTAAATGGACAATGCATTAAGGATTTTTTTTTTTATCAATACATTTTAGCCCCACTTTGAGGTGGATATGAATCTATAAGTATGAATTTTGAATCTTTAAATGTGTAGCATTCTCAAACATGCATAAAGTAAATGTGATAGATAGATGAACCTAATCCATGAAAGGATATTTTTTTCTTGCATGTTGTTTCCTTTTGCATATTTTTTCCCATGAATTCTTACAAAACAAGTAATAAATAAGATTCCATGAGGAGTTAATAACTTCCAAGATGAATTGAATACAAAAAATGAAAATATTATTCATCAAGTATTCCCCTTTTAATTGATTTCCCCATAGGGAAAAATTGCTTGAAGTATATTTATTATTCGATATATCAATAATAAACTTGGTCATATAAAAATAGAGTGATGATAAAATACATTGTGGGATAGTCATAATCATAGTCATCTACGAAATCAATAACCAAGGATAATCATCCTAGTATGAAAATATGTAGTTACTATAGAAAGGAAATACATCATTAGAAACTTGGCAATAGATTGGAGATAGAGTCAAAGATAAGATCACTACCTCAACATGGGGAAAATAATGAAGAAAACCTAAATGGATAAGAAATCATTCATGGAAGTACAAAATAAGGCCCAATGTAGTATTCTCGAGCATGAAAAGGTATTAAGTAGATTAAAAGGATAACGATATTACCACTAGCATGGGAATGATAGTTGTAATGTAGCCCTCTATGGATAAAAAAAACTTGTGAAAGTAAAGAAAAAATGACCCAACATGGAATTAATGAGCGGGAGAACACGTTTGGTGGGGTAAGTGACATGCCATTGAGACAATTGAATAATGAATGCTAGTGGAATGAAGCCTAATAGAAACAAGATGATTGAAAGGTTATATAAGATTAATATCACAAGTCTTGATAGTATGAAAAGTCCCTAAATGTAGCAAGTATGATTGTAAAATAGGTGATATAAATCTAAATGATGAAGAATGGCAATAAATCTCATTATATGAAAAGGGGAAAAATATAATGCCCTAAAGTAAAATCAATATTATGAAGATGTAATAAAATATATGATCAATGTAATATGGCTATGTAGGAACAATAAAAGATAGGGTAAAGATATGTGCTATTACAATATAGTTTCAATGTAAATAAGATCTATTGTATGATATTGTTGACAACAGTTTTACTCGCAGTAAACAGGTCAAATAAATTCTCCATAAACAAGACCGTGAAGAGCCTATCATTCTTGAAAGATATAGAACAAAGACAACCTAAGGAAAAATTATGCATTCATAGGACAAAGATTGACTTTCATTCAATACCAAGTCTCTGATAACCAGGTCATGGTTGCACTAGGGTTGCTTTGGGGTAATGATGTGATAGTTGTTGTTAATCTCAAAGGGACTACAGTTATTTCTAGCTTTGCTAAGAATTACAAAAATTTCACATAAAATTTCACTTCATCATCGAATAACATCATGAAATTAAAAGATTCAACATAATATTTCATGAACATCACAAATTCTTTTCTTTCTCTTAAGTAGATTTAGCATTAAGCATTCAACAACTTCATCGAAAATAAAATATCTTCAACAAAATTCTTTCCATTCATTTATATATATATATATTTTTGGAACATTTTCAAATATTAAACATCTATTATGAAATAAAGTATAAAAAATACTGAAAAATAAAATTTTCTCTAAGTTATTCTCCATGGATGCCCCAAAGAATTAATTAAAATATAGCAAACCACTTTATACTTCACCAGATTGCTTCCCATCTACATATAAAATGGTGCAAGATTTTAAAGAGAGGGTTTCATTTATGGACACCGAGTAGGTTCTATATGCACCCTTAAATGGCACAACATACAGTCTTGTTCAACCAAACTTACAAAACTAGCTACAAAAAATACTGAGATAGGTAGCTATCCATAAAGCTCTGATATCAATTAATGTCTACATGCACACAAAGTTTTACGCTATAATGGTTCAGAAAATAGGAAAAAAGAACAAAAATTTAAAAAGTTTATGCTCCTCTGACATCCACAAATTATGAACTTAAAATAAAAATGTGGGAGGAGATGGCCTTTTATAGAAACAAGGCCCCAAAAGTTCAACTTAAAAGTTTATCCAGAGAATTAGAAACAACAAATTAAAATGTGTCATGTGGCATCTACCAACTGTCATCAAGAAAATTCTAGAATAAGTCAAAGCTTTGACTTCATCTGCAACAATACTTCTCTTCATACTTTCAACACGAACACTTGGTATCAATCAAGGCTACCAAATTTCTTTCAAAACACCAGAATGAGGAACACCTACTGGGACTGGGATCAACTTGAAAATTTAAATTGAAATCAAAATAAAATTCATCATATTTACTGTATCTGGTATCTAGTTCTTTCTCTTTTCGCTTATAACTTGGGCTTCGAGATTCTTCCTTCTTTCTTCAACTGATATTCTTAGAAAGCCCTTAATACTTGATGTATGTGCTCTTTTGAAATTCATCATATTTCTCTCCAAATGAGCTTGAGCCTAATATATTCTTCATTTACTCAAAGTATGATGTCATTTTTATGTGCTTTGTCTACTTCATACTTGGCTATAACATTTCTTAACTGTATTATCTCATCAATAACCTCTTGCGTTAGCAATTGAATAAGATCTCTATTTATCTTTTTTATCCATTCCTTGAAAGCTTTACCTTCCTTTCCTTCCTATCCTAATGTTTGTGGATCAAAACCTTGATGTGTCAATATTTTAGTAAATTCTTGATTTTCACTAATCAATCTTCTGCACTCGACGGTGACTCTTTCAAGTCCTTCAATACATTGTATTAACATGTCACCTTCCCATTTTAGTTGTTTCTTCCATTTTCCTAGCAATGAAATTTCATGTCCTGACATTACATTACTCTGTATGAATTCTTAGATGTCTATCTGCATGATAATTTCAATGTTTCTCCTTTCATCAATGATCTACTCCTAGCAAAATCTACATTCATCTTCAAATATTTTCAATTTCACTAAATGATGGCATGCTTCCTTGTACATTCATATTGCATCTATAATAAATTCTTCTCCCTGCTTCACCCAGTATTCAATCCATTCTTCAAAAATGTTCATTTTATGACGAACTATAGCAATTGCATCTACTTTCTCTTGTGACATCAACACTGGATAATGGAATGAAGTATCAACATATCAAACATAATGAACTACTATATCCTCGTGAATGTATAAATAATTGTATGAAATATGAGGGTTAATAGAAGTATCATCATAATGCTCATCATTATGTATAAATGAAGGTAACTCATCAAACTTATGTAGCTCTAGGTTTTCATGACATAGTAAGGATAGGTAATTACAATGCATGATACTGTCATGGATAGGTAGGGCGCATGATAGATCCATGCTAGAAGAATGATCAATTATGTTATGAAGCAAGGGATCATCATGAAAAGAGTGAAAAGGAACTAAGATTCTTTAATATCATATAATTTGCATTCGCTAACTCCATACATAAGGAGAAAGGTAAGACATGATAAAACATAACCTCCATAGAGATGGCATCCACACAAAACATAGAATTGGATGAATGAATCAAAGACACATGTATTATGTGAAACAAATGAAAGGAAAATATAAAAATATAAAATGAATGTATAATAAAAAACCAAAGAAGACACCTTAGGAGCTACTATGATGTAGTCTAGAGTTAGGGTGATGGTATAGGAAAACTAAGTTTCGCAATATTACCCTAATCCTAAACATGAGACGAATGGACAACTAACACCACGGTATATGATAAATATGAAAAAAATTTGTGGTAAACTGTACATTTGGCGGCTTGAAAATGAGTCTCATGGGTACGTATATGGTGGGAAGGAAATAAGTCTCGCGAGTGTGGAAATAAGTGGAATTCTACTCATTCCATTCTACTCGGCGCTTGACGATCTTCCTTAAAGGACTGTGTCTTATCTCGAAGCTACTATATTTGGGCCCACTCATTTCTTTATTTCCCCTCGCTGTTCTTCACCAGTCATATATGACATTAACTGGAACCCCATGGGCGCACATTTTTTATGGGCCCCGATGTATCCAGTCTGTTTTCACAAAGCTGTTCATCATTCCAAAAATTTCAACCGATTTTATGTCAGCCCTACCAAATAGTATTGTAAAGGAAAATAAACTTCAATTAGGTCAATTAAATAATCAAATCAGTAAAAGTTATTTTGTATATTGTGCAAAAATTTCTTATGCTCCAAGGCACATGAGGTACTAGTGGGTCATGTGGTACTTATTCGTGTGTGTTTTGATACATCAATATGTTGGAATGATAAAGATTCTTCTAATTGGAAAATGACTATTCTTAATAATTTTTATTTGTGAGGCTTTCTAGAATATCGTAGTAGGAGAGCACTTTGGCTAGTTTGTTCAAAGGACTCCATAAGAATATCAAGAGTCATTCAAATATAACAAAATTAATTTCATTTAATCAATCAATATTTAGCTTGTGTTAATATAGTAATTTAATTTTAAGAACGTTCATAACTTTTTCCTCAACTTGTTATATGTCTCATAATTAGTTTCTGATGTTGATTTGGATAAAAAGTCTTAATATCCATAAAATAATGATATTTCATTTAAATTATAATTTTGTATTATAGAATTTGAAAAATATTCATGTATAATTATTCCAATTTTAACAAATATAATTCTGATTTTTAGGATAGTGAAGTACACATAAACTTATCAAGTTTATCATGCAAAATATCCATTTATAATTTTTTTGCCTCATGTGAATATATATTTACCATCAAACTCTAAAACTAAATTTATCTAACAATGTCTCATTTCTCTTTATTAGTAATCAAGATGATAGGAACTAATTAGATTACTATGGGTGTTACTCTTTAGTTTAACACCTTACAATTCCATTGAATGTATTATAAAAATAGGTTCTAAGCCTATAATTAACTACATCTTCTTTATGAGCTACATTTTAGAAGATGTTAAATAATAATAAGGAAAAATAGAGAAATAGAGAAAATAGTGAAGAGGTCATTGGTACATCTTTCATACTCCCAAGTAAAATAGAAACACTTAGTGGTAGATTAATGAATTTCCATTGACGAATCATATATAAACTTAGATAAATGAATTTCACACATTCCATATAACTTATCCACATCTAACCACTTGTCTATACCAATATTAATACTCATAAAATATTCATTCAGGAACTTTACCAGCTATTTATTTTTAAATTATCCCACACACATGATGACATTATTGATATGTGATGTATCCAATTGATAATGTATCGGCTAGCCCCCATTTCAATCTCTTCAAGATATTTTATAAAACTATATTATAAAAAAATATAGAGGTTTGTAACTCCCTCTCTCAACCATTCAATGTAATGTAAGTGCTCACCATCATTCTCTTTGAATACAAGATTCTTTTCTTTTGTTATGGCTTATTTTGACAAGCACATCACATGGAATTTGATTTATTTTAAATTTAATTTAACAACACCTCTCTAAGTAGACTAATACATTCTTCTCTAGATCTAGGATAGAAGACACATTCTCCCATTTAAGAACATACAAATATTTAGGAAATCACCTTGAGACTTATATGATCATCAGAGACAAACAAAATATTTGACTCATATTCCACATCCTATGTGTAACCATTGAAAGCTTCACATTTTTCCAATCCATAGAGTACTCTTTCAATAGTTTGAACTTCCATGTTATCTCTCCTCATTCTTAAATAGCCTCCCACCACTTCCATGACCTAATGGAATGTTGCTACATTTTTCTACTATCTTGTTGATGAAGGGTACTCCCCTTACAATATAAAACTCACAAAAACAACAGATCATGGCACAAACAAAATGCAAGGAAAGAAAACATTTTCTATTATCACTTAAATGAAAATGAAATTACAACATTATATTTGCCATCACATGGGCTTTTTGATTACATAAATCTGCAATTCTACAAATCAGAGCCACCATCTACTCTGCCCTCACCTCCCCTCTATAGTCCCCCTTTACATCCTTTTTTTGGAAGGTGTAACCACCCTAGAATCTTCTGGAAAGTGTAACCACCCTAGAATCTTCTAGTAAGTGTAACTTCCTCAGGAAGATATTTTGAAATTTTATTAATTTTGGTATTACAACTTCACGGGGTCATAACTTTTGTCTGACCGTTAGATTTTCTATTATAATACCTCTTTTAGAAAGGGCTCAGGAAATATTGTGCCAAAAATTAGGGCCTAAAGGCCATCCACTTTCATTTTCCACCAATTTCCAGGCCCATCTGAAGCCTCTATGTGCCTCAAAATTGACCCCAAACATTTTACTAGGATTTTCAAAAATTAAAATTTTAATATCTCTCAAGTGACAAATGGTTTTGAAGTGATTTCTTTGCCATTGGCTTCAATTTACCATTCTGGAGGTTTGTGTAAGATTTTGTGTACAATTGTGCATAAATGCTAACTTAAAAAAATAGTAACCCTACCAAATTTAGTCCTTATTGAAAAGAAACAACATTTTTTTAGGTGATGCAAGATTGCTCTTACACCCTGGATGCTCCTGCATCACTTGTTGATTTTAGGCATTTTTTATCTCTACTTATTCCTTTTTCCTAAGCAAGAAATACAAGGAGGCCTTGATACAAATACCTATTTAGTTTTATAATCCTCATAATGCTTAATTTAGTATCCTACCATCACTACAACTACATCTCTCTTTTTAGCTCTTAAAAGGAGTGAAAATTTTATTAGGATATCAAGTTGTGTGGGGATGATTTATTTTACATACCCACACCTAAGAACATTGTCTATATGTAGGAGGGAAAGTCATTTCTTAATTTTTTTTATTCCATTTTGAAAAATTATATGATGAATAATCTCATGCTTTTTCCCTTTTAGATCATGTAAAATTTAAGATTTCAATTTTTCTATCTAACCTTAGGTGTGATGTACCATAATTTTGCATCCCTACCTAGGTATGATTATCTACCATCCAAGGTCTTGGTATGAGTGATCTCAAGAGTTAAGGAAAATCCATTTAAAAGGTTCTCTATTTTTAAGTGCTTTAAGTGAGAACTAGAGTATTTTAAATATAAAATATATTCATAAGAATCAATTATACATAGCTCTTATCATAAAAATAACCATACAGGAAAAGTTCATTAGGATACAAAATGTGACTTTGTATTTCAATCTCTCTTTAGCTACAACCCTCTAAAAACATGACAACAATTAGACTTTGATATTTCTACTTCTTGTAATTGAATGAGAAGTAATTTGTATTTTACTTAAATTTACTCTTATAAAAATAGCATTGAGCAAGGACATCATCTTTATTCTTATAGTTTAAGAAAAAAGAATTATCCTACACCTCAAATTTAACTTTAAGAGATCCTCCACATGTTGCAAGATCTAATAAAACCCACTCCATAAAAATGATGAAGCTCATGCAATAGAGGTCACATGGGAAATTTCATGACATGTGATTGCAAGGAAGAAAGAGGAAAAACACATTAAAATATATCATTTAAAACACAACTACTCTAGATTCAATAATACCTCCATTTGAGTGATGGGAGAAAATGCACCGAAAACCTTTGATGAACTCAAGAAAAATGTTATTGCTTCAAAGTATATACTTGAATTCTCTCAATTCATACATCATAACATTAAAATTATTTGGATGATAAAAATAACAAAATATTGCATTAAAAAGTGGATAATAAAATGTTGAATAAGAGGTTGAATTTATACAATTTTAGGAGTATAAATGGATGAATAAGATTTAATCTTGGATTGCATAGATTTTGGAGTCAATATGTCAAATGTGGAAATTATGGAGAGTTAAGAATTATTTAAATTTTTTATTAAAATAATGATTATTTCTAAATTGGATTTGATAAGGGATTTGGAAGAAGTTAACTATTTGCATGAAAGAGTTAACTATATGCATGAAAGAGTGAAGTAAGTGCATGGAATAACTGACTAATCGTATGAGGGAGAAAAATTATTACATGGATTAATGGATTGAATAAATTGACAACTTAACTAATTTTGATCAATTAGTTAACTAAATGAGATGAAATTTGAGAATTTAATTATTTCTTAAATAGATCTAATTGGACAATATGAGGTGATATTTGGTATTTATTTTTTCGAATTATTGTCACTGATGTCAAAGGGTATTCATGATGGTCATTGATACCAGAATATTAGCTCAAAAAGATTGTTTGAATTTGTAACTTATTAGTCTTGAAGAGTTGTCAAAGTTCAAACTTCAGGAGATGCAAGAATCCCTTATACTGCATGTTGAAGAGTTGCAAAATTTCAGGCTTAAAGCATACCTTATTTTGCATCATAAAGAAAGGAATAATATAGTCTTTTAGTGCAAAGTCCAATAGGGCTTTGAACTTTGGGTTGTTCTTATACCAAATGCTTCAGGTTGGGCATCAGAGGATGAAAAGAAGCTTTATGCCCTATCATAATGAAGTGAATAAAGAAAAGAGAAAAGTGCAAAAGGAATTAGGTGTCAGAGGTTGACATGTTGGATTATTCCCTACCATAAAGTTAATCAATGGGTATGATGAATTCCTGAAGGTTGATATCCAAAGCTTTAAGACAAATAATAGTTTTTAAGGAATTATTTAGGCTTTGGAAGGAAAAAAGAAGGCTTACACCTTAATTGATGAATATGTAAGCCTTAGAGAGAAACTCAACATATGATATCTCAATGGAAGTATTCAGAATTTTTGGTAGATCAGAGGAATGGTTTATGGCTTAAGATAAAATATGGTAGAAGGTAAAGGGTAAGGTTGATAGCCGAAACCTAAAATGCGAAGTCATTTTAAAGGATGGTAGAAGGTGAAGGGTGAGGACAGTGGCTGAAACCTAAAACACAAACATGTTCTTGAATAAAGTGATGAACATGATGGTGACATGTGCACATGCTTGGTGGTTAAGACATTTGTCAATATTCAAAGTGAGCAAATAGTTACTTTTAGAAGACAAAATTTGATGGGCAGTTACAAAATGGAAGCTAATTTAAATATTTTGTTGATAAATCATTAATACAATAGTTTCAAATGCATACTATTCAGTTATGGTATTTGTAACTATGGAAATAGTTACTATCAATGTTTGTGTTGTGGTGTGACTATTTTCTTAAAATAGGACTACAACCATTGCATGTGGATTGTGTAGATAATAATGAAGCATTATTCAAATACACATAGATTGTTGTATTGAATGTTTTTGAAGTTAGTGAGAGTATATGGTAATACATGAAAAAATATCAATGTGATGCAATAATGAAGTGTGAATAGAGAGAAGTATAGAGTAGAGGAAGCAGTGCAAATTAATGAAATGAAAAGTTACATTCTTAGGTTGAGGAAGAACTATTATTTACATATAAAAACTTGTAATATTGTAGAGGTTGGTGCCTCTGAACTTAGATTGAGTTGGTGCTCAATTATCTATGCAACTTGTACGAGGAGGTTGGTTCCTAAAAACATTGACTTAAGTGTGGAGTGTACTAGGAGGTTGGTTCCTCAAAACATTATTTTAGGTGTACAGTGTACCTGGAGGTTGGTGCATCAAAACATTGTCTTGGGTGTCAATGTACCTATAAGTGGGTGACTACAAAACATATGTAATATCTTTGATTGTGAGGTTGGATTTGAGCAGTAGACTCAAGAAAATTTTCTTACCATGGGTTTTTCCTTCTGGGGTTTTCCACATATATCTAGTGTTTTCTTTGTGTGACATTTTTGTGGAATCTTAAATATTTTTTGTTGTATTAACTTGGTGAAAATTTGTATACATTGATTTACCCTCCTCTTAGTGTATTGGTGTTCTTTCAACAATTGGTATCAGAGCACAATATTCTTTGAAGAAATTTTAATCAAATTATGGTATATCTGGTTTCAAGAACACAATGGCTGGACAACACAGATCTTATTCAAATAGAGCACCATTGTTTGATGGAACAAATTATGTTTTCTATAAAATTAGAATGGAGACTTACTTAGCTTCTCTTGGATTTGAAGTATGACAATCTGTTGTAGATGGTTACAAAGTACCAACAACTCCTCCCATTGACTTATCTGATAAGAAAGCCTATGAATATAGTTCAAAATTTAGAAATGTTATTTTATGTGGTCTAACCAATAGTAAATTAGTGAAATTCATGCATTGTAAATCTACCAAAGAAGTATGGGAGAAATTGAATAGTATCTATGAGGGTGATGTTAAAGTGAAACAAGCAAAGTTGTAATCTCATAGAGGAAAGTTTGACTCTTAAGATGGAAGATAAAGAAAATATTACAACATACTTTCTTAGGGTACATGAGGTGCTAAATGCAATCAGAGGTCTTAGTAAGAATATTTAAGACAAGGTCATTGAAAAGAAGGTTTTGAGGTCTATCCCACAAATATTTGATTCTAAGGTCTCATTAATTGAAGAAGCTAAATATTTGGATAAATTTTCTATGGATAATTTTTTTGGGTCATTAATTGCATTTGAAATGACAAGTGAGAATATAGGCTCAATAAAGAGTGAAGCAA